>JAPDSC010145964.1:0-10824 GCA_026290005.1 Latrodectus geometricus | reverse complement strand
ATATATATATATATATATATATATATATATATATATATATATATATACCCACACAATTTGCGTATTATATTTTTAATTTAAATTTCAATTTGTAATTTGAGTACATGATGAAAATATTAATGTAGTAATACAATGATGAATTACTTGTTTCGGTAGTAAAAATCATGAAATTTTTAGAATAAAAACTTTTCTTAAATTCTAATAACATAAAATATGAGACATCTGAGAAATGTTTTAAATGATATCATTTTACTTTTTATCCACTTATCTGAAATGAAAACTTTTTGTGTTTCAAAGAATTAGAAGTGCATTAGCTAATTGGAGTTTGAAATATTAGCAATAAAAGAGAAAAAAGTTTTCTATTCGCAAGAGGCTCCTGCTCACAGATAATTGAATATCATATTATTGTAAGCTTACTTAATATCATATTTGAACAGTGTTTATAAATTCATGTTTTCATTTTTACAAACAACTACTTTTAGAAAATCTTTTACTAATTTGCTATGAATGATCACATTCAGTGATTCTAGAAAAATTTTGAAATTATTTATAATTGAAGCTTTAAAAGTTTATGTCACAAAACGAAAGTTATAGTCCGGGGTATCTTTGGAAAAAAAAAAGTTTAGAATATTAAATGTCAACGAAAGAATAAATTTTATCTTAATAATAAATTGAAAATATGTTTTAATAATTTCTTATTTAAACAAAATTGTTTTGTTAAGAGAACTTATAAATAATCACATATTTTTGCCTCATCTAGGCAAAAATAAGAACTTAATAGAAAAATTGAAACTTTTTTTCTATATATGAAAAACATAAAATAATTACATCAGAATCTGTCCATGAGTTATTACATTGATTATAAAGATTAATCAATATATCAAATTTATGCTATAATTTGTACGTTTAGGGCAAACGTAATTTGAAAAATTACATCTATTATGTTATGCATTATTATTTTCGTAGAAGATCATTCTCGTCGTGTTGAAACGATTTGACATTTTTTGTTTGTGTTTTGAGAAAGATGAATTAATGAAAAAATGATTGGGAACAAATGAAACCTTATTTTTAGAGTTGTTATTGTTGCCTATCCCCCTAGAACAGGAAAGCCCACTCCAGGTTCAGAAGATCTGGCATAGGGTAGTATGCAGCTTCTTTTTTGGAGAGGAACCACAAGAACAGAAGACTGACTTGACCTCTGAACACACATGCCATAGGTACCCGTTTATAGGATAGGCAACCATTCATACAAGGAAATTACAGACAGGATAGAGAGAGACATCCATGCCCGAACCAGGATTCGAACCCAGACCTCCCTATCCGCAGTCAGGCATGCGTTTTAACTAATTCTCACTAAGAATAGACTTATAAATAAAAGATAAAAATTAATTAAAAATAATTGTTTGAAACTGTGGTTTGGAAGCTTTCACATGTAATTAACGAAGATAATTATATGCGCAATTATATAAAGAATAATGTTAAACTGAAATCAAAACCTGCAATAAGATGATTAAAATTTGAGATTAAAACAATTTTATGAGTAATTAATTACGTAATTTAAAAGTAAAGTTAACTTAAAAATTGATAAACTGCTCATACGAAATATTCGATTTAGTCTTGTTTTTTGATGTGCTCATTGCTACTGAGTACTTAATCAGTATAGACATATTTATACTATTAAAAATATGAATTTTTTAACTAAACAAACCAGTTTATTTAAATAGAAATGGGATAGTTATTCTTCTTTAATTAATTAGTGAAGTTAGTTTGGTTCTTATCTAGATTAACCAGTTTGATATTTTAGGGTTACATTTTATTTATTTATTAGCCTTAAAATAAATATATAAGGTATATTTTTAATTAATTCATTATTATTTAAATTATTCATTTTATTTTAAAATTAAATTTAGAAAAATAAATTAGCATGTCAATGTTTAGCAATTAAATATCTATAATAGTTTAAAAATAAATTTTATTTTTTTTAAATTCAACTGTTTTGTATAATCACATTAGATATTTTTTTAAGACATATTAGGCTTAAGATCATACGTTTGTAGTTTATATATACTTAAATTTAATAACTTCACCATACTCTTTCAAATTGTTTTCGTAAGTATTTTACTATGCAGTTATTTTCTTAAAACTTGAATTGCTTAACTATTTTATCAGAAAAATTTCAATCATTGTGGCATTTCTCAACTTAAGTGTGCGATCGAAAGACTTTTAAAGGTCATCAAAAAAATATAATAAAGTCAAACAAAAAATCGTAAAACGAATTTTATGATTTTCTGTATTCAGTCCATAAAGTGATATTATTAGCTAGGGTTACAAACAAATTTTTTTTCACTTTTATAAGAACTTATTTATTTTTATCTGAGACAGCTTTTAAGTTTGCAGTCGCGAATTAACGATAAAATCTTCTTTATATGCGTAGAAAGTCGACGATACGTTTTTAATACGAAGTAACTACAAATATATCCTACAATCCACCTTTAAAAAGAAATGAAAAAAAAAAGTAATAAATGATTTTTCACACATTTATCAGTATTAAATCTTCGACTTCTTTTTGTAAGCCGATTTTAAATTTATACTAAAGTTCCAAACACTTTTGGAAAATTTTCTCACCGTTACCGAAGCTCTACACGTGAGTATGCTAGGCGGCAAATTTCGAGCCCAGGCGGAAAACTTACAATGGAAACGGGGCTCATAATGAAGCAGTAAAAATTGCAAGCACACTTCACCCCCACACTCAACCTTTTATCGCTTGCCGCTTTATTATTATCGAATCAAGCCCCCTTTTAATAGTCCTTTCCTGCATAGAAGGACCTCCTGAGTGCTTTTTCTCCCTCCTTTTTTTTAAGGGGTTTTTTACCACCTGCGTTTGGGGTGTCCCCAAGTTTTTCCTGTTGTTCTATTGTCCCCGGTCACGCGTCCCATAGATTCTGGACTGATCTCAACACAATAAATCATCGAGGTCCGCAATGCTGTTATTTGCACGGATAGCGGTGGTGTAATTGCATTTTGTCCTCGTCGGACATTGGCAATAAAATGAAAACTGAATCTTTGGAGATTCCGGTCAACGGGTTCTTCTAAAGGGAAAATCTAACTTCAATTCAAATATAATTAAGCGATTCTACTAAATTGGTTTCATCAAGAGTAGAATTTGTAAGTAAATTAATTCACAAATTAAGAAAATTAATTAATATAATCTATTTAACCAATAGATTTCCATTAATATGAATTAAATGGGTTGTATTACATGAAAATGCATTTCATTGGAAATCTTATTTAATATTCATATTTCTATACCAGAGAGGGAAAAAAAAAACGGTTTGTCACAAAAACGAAATTCCACACCAGACCAATAACTCTGTCAACATTACCGATAGTGCCTTTTATTTCAAAACCAGTATATGGCCTAGTGCTGTTTTCAATGCACATTCTCTTCATCATTAGGAATTGAGTTTAGTTTATATGCATCTCTGAATAGAATATAAACTTTTACTTCACAAGTACACATGTATTTATGTACTTTCATATTGGGGAATTCCACTATATCGTATTTTTTCTAATATTTCCAATATAAACTGAATTTGGAAATAAACATTGCTTTCTCAATAACTAAATCTGTTGTTATTTATGACACTTGTTTTTTGGATAGAGCTACGAGGGTGGAAGTACAACTTGGCTCATAGAGGGCAGCACCATCTGGGTCTTCTTATTTAGAGATAGGAGGCCAGAGAAGACCTAAGGCCTGTCTAATACCCCTAAGGGATATAAATTTTAAATGTGAACATCGTGACAAAGACATATTTTACGTGCCCCAGTGGCAATTAGTGAGCATTGCCTTCCGGTTGTGAGCTCAAATCCCAGTTTATCCGGATTCGAGAGAGGATGAAGCACGACATCTTAACCAACCAGGCCGTTGTGGACCTATAATTAAGTCTAAAACCAAAAGAGCTTCTAAGAGTTTTATACAGGATAAAATAATTTTGGTTATATAATTCTAACGAATCAAAATTATGTAAATACATGGAATTATTTTTAATTATAAAAATAATGATTTTTCATTTATAACAAGAGTGATAAAACTGAATTTAATTTCAATTGAACATTATATTAAGTAATGCTAAAAATTATTCGGCCATTTTCATTCAACAAATCTATTTTATTTCGAATATATTTTCATAAAATCATAAAAGTTTTAACTTATTAAAATATTGATTAAAAGAAACGAGGTCTGTTATAATATAAATTCCAATTTTTGTTCAACTTCAAAGTTTAAATAAATTTAATTAAAGTGTGTGATTGCTTCTGTCGTAATAATATATTTATTATTGTTCTGTTAAATAATGAATTGTCCTCTGAGATTTTTTTTGAAAAACTTGAATTATTATTTTAATTATTATTTAAAAGCAGTAATTTTCGACAAATATTTTAACGTAAATTATGTAAATTATATATAAATAATAAGTAAAATTAAAAAAACAATACATAGCTAAACTTGTTCATTTTAAGTGACAACTTGCATTTGGGATTTTATGTTTATGGCATTTATACTATTACATTTACTAAATGAGGCCCCGGTGGCTTTGGTTAGGGCATCGTTCTCATTAGCAAACGGTGGTAAGTTTAAATCCCGGCCGAAGATCCGTCGTGTTCACTAATGGTGACTGGGGCACGTTAAATCCGTCGGGTCGCAATGTCCTCCATGTTCCCATTACAAATTAATACCTTTGGGGGTGGTTGGAGCCATGCTTTGGGTCTTCACTGGTTTCAATCTCTAATTTGGAATATTCAGGTGGTGCTGCCATCTATGAGCCAAAAGTCGTACTTCCACCTTCGTATTAAAAAAACAGAAGACGCTCTCTTTCTGACTTCATTCGCCTAGTCTCTTTGACGGGCTTGGCGTTGCCAAGTGTCATTAACAACAACAACATTTAATAAATAATAGACTTCACCTTTTATCCCTTCAGTGAGTCTATAAAACTGTATACTAAGCATGCTTGGGAATTATACATTGGGGATAGCGTTTAGCTGACCACCTAACCACCTTGCACCTCAAGGTCCTCGGTCAAGAAGACTCTGTAGTCCTTGTCCCTCCGATAGACTGCGGTGCCACAGAGTTTAGTTTATGTCCATATCATTTATCATTATTTTTACTTATCACTCATGTCATCCCTTTCATCTGAACGCCTTTCATCCCTTCTGTGGGTCTGAATACCAAGCATGCTTCGGAACTAAACACTGGGGGTTTCGAGTAAACTGACCACCTAACCACTTTGCACCCCAAAGTCCTCAGTCAAGAAGACAAAGTAAGCCTTAGTCCTCCAATGGGCTGCCATACCACAGAATTCAGTTTATGTGCATATTATTTACCATTATTTTTACTTTTCACCCATGTCATCTCTTTCATCTGAACACCTTTCATCCCTTCAGTGGACCTGAATACCAAGCATGCTTGGGAACTAAACACTGGGGTCTCGAGTAAACTGACCACCTAACCGCTTTGCATCCCAATGTCCTAGGTTAAGAAGACACTGTAGGGCTTGGTCCTCCGATTTGCTGTTGTGCCACATTTAATTTATGTCCATATCATTTACCATTATTTTTACTCATCACCCATGTCATCCCTTTCATCTGAACGTCTTTCATCTATTCAGTGGGCCTATAAAACAGAACAGCAAGCATGCTTGGGAACTAAACACCGGAGGTTTCATGTTAAGTTGGTCACCTAACAGTGTGCCACAGAGCTTAGTTTATGCCGATATTATTTACCATCATTTTTACTTATCACCCATGTCCATCTTGTTGTCTCAAAAACTCTATATTTTTAAGTTATATTTTTACTACTTATAGCAAAAATTAAGTAAAAAAAAACAATCCTTATAAAAAATTGATGTGAAAAATCCCTTTTCACAGTGAAATAAATTGTTTCATTTAGTATAAGAAGGAAATTTTTTTTTCTAATTCCATTTTTGCGAAAAATTTTGAAGAAATTTAAATACTGCTGGATCATGACAGAGATCGATATACGGAGCTTAAAAATCGGTGATGGAACTTTACCAGAAACGGGTTCAGAATCCATCCATCAAGAGTTTGTGGTGAAATTTCAGCCGCTAAAATTCCGACAGCCACATCATTCAAAATGCAGAGCAATTTTAAAATCACAGGTAAACATAATCAATATCTGAAACTTTTAGTGAAATGAACCAACTCTTCCAAACCTTTCAATATGAGGGCAAACTTTTTAAAAATTTCCCTTCAAAGCGTGATTAATTGATCAACAAGCTAGAAACAAGATTCGAGGGGGTGAATTATTGAAGAAATTCAGCCTGCCCAACTTAATTAATTTAATTTATGACTATGTAGAGTATGGTGTATCAGTAATATGTTTCGTTAACAACCAGCAACATGCATTTTTCTGGTCACGAAATCTGTTCGAAAATTAAGTAACTTAAAGTAAGCAACTTGGTGATTCTGGCTTCAAGAGATGCTTATTTATTTAACAATCAATAAAAATATAGTTTTTCACTTGATCTTTATAGTAATGAAAACTTATCTCAGTTGTTGTTAACATAATTTATCAAATATATTAAATGCGCAAAGAAATGTTTAAAATTAAGATGATTAAAAACGATACGGTCTACTTTTGAACTTAAAGTATATGCTTTCAGTATTAAATTGGCATTTTTAGTTGGAAAAGACATATTTAGGAATCAAACTACAGAATTTTGAAAATGTGTATAGTTATTATCTAATTATTTGCTTATAAAAGTTGATCATCATTTTTGCAAATTTCTTTCAAGAGTTAAGCACCGAAATTGTTTCCTTCACAACAATACATGTTGTCTCAGTTAATGAAATTAGGTACTATGTTCTTTTAAATGTCATAATGGTATAAATTTAATTTATTGGAATTTATTTTGACTTATATAAGATGTGGGGACATTTAAAGAGGAGGGGTTACAATTTAGGCATTGTACTCGTACTTTGCTTATAATGTTGCTTAAAATAGTCAGTTTAATAAAGCTTAAAGTTGTCATTTGCTTAGAGAAATCGTTTCACTTACTTAAAAATCTAATGAGAAATCCCTCATTTATCAAATATAAATTATACAAATCCAGATATTTCTCAAGATGGTTCTAAGTAATTTCAAGCAATACATTTATGAAAATATTAACAAAAAAAGACACGTTGGTACGTTGTCATCAAATTTAATTAATTAATTAATGTTCAAGTCCTTTCTAAATTGGTAGCAAAATTATTTAGTTACGTTACTTCTGTATTCCTGCTGTGATTTTATACTATTTATTGCAATTTTGTGTATGTATTAATATTTTAATATTTTTAAAAAATAAATGGGAATTATTCTTATATTTTTGTGTTAAAAATGAATTTAACTGTCAATTTATTCATGCAAAATAAAATAGTGAGATTCTCTAATTTTATTTTATATTTATTAAATGTATGTTCGTATAAAATGTTTAAAATAAAAATAAAAAACAACTATTTCGCCAAATAACCTTTGAAATTCCTTTGAAATAATGTTTAAAATTAATTTATAACTTCACAGCTTTCACTTGCAGCATTGGAAAATATATAATCGAATATGTAATATGAATTTAATTTACTCAGTGAGAATAAACTATCTTCTAAAACATATAGAGTAATTACTTTAGTCACAAACACCAACAATTATATTAGATATTCACAAACAAGATTTAGATGAGAGAACGTATCACGCGGCTCATAACGCTTAAATTGTATTACCCATTTCAAATTACGGGATTTTCCAAATTGTAAGGCAGCCGAATCTATTCAATTTTCTCCAAACCTATTTTAAATAAATGCTGATGTTATTTAAACAGAATTAAAAAAATTAAAAATCATCACAAAAGATGGAAAAGAAAACGGATGGGAAATTACCGCAAATCTAATTTGTAGCCCTGGCCTCTTTAACAAGATAATAACTTTTGGAAAAATGGAAAACTTCAATCCAACAAGGGCATGCATTAGAATTTCGGAAGAAGAAATCGGAGCACTTATTAATTGCTCACATTAATTTTTGTAATATCTAAACGAAACATCAGAAAAGAGAGAGGGGTACTTACTTTCAGAAAAGAGCTAATTTTAAAAGCTTTTGTTTCGATGCAAAACATTTTTAAAAATTTTTCTTGGCTTCTTTATCGCAGTTTCTGAAAGTTGGAGAATATTTTGAGAACTCTTTCTCTCTCTCTCTTTCGCTCAAAGCAGTAAAATTGATTTGCGTTGCTTGGTTTTTAATTAAAGATGATAATTAATATTGCGAATTGTTTTTGGAGAAGAGGAAAAACGCGATTTAGGTAAGAATTAATTAACGAGAGCAAAGATTTTGAATTAAAGATTTTTCTTGTTTTGAGTTGGGGGGGGGAAGTAAATAATCTTTCGGAATTTTTATTGTTTCAGAATGAAATATGAAGTGCCAGTTGAAATTTATTGTGAACGAATGTAACAGACAGCCGCTTTTGCATCTTAACAATCTGATTTGGCATTGTTTTGAAAAAGTTGCTAATGACTTTGCTCTTTTAAATTGAAAATAGTTTGACGTTTGCTTGACTTTATTATATTTACCTTTATTTTATTATAATATCTTTTGTTTTTACTTATATGCATTTTAAGCGTGTGGTAAAAATATTGCTATTTGAATCAAAACTAAAAATAAACTTTGTTATCAAGTCTGATTGGTCATCACAATTATTTTCTTGTTATAAAGTTTCTTTGCATGTAGATATGAGTTCATTATCTTTAAATCCTGGAAATATTGATGATTTCTTTTTATTTTTTTGAAGTATTGACGTGTTCCATCTTCGAGGCACTTTCTATCTATTGCCATACCATTATATAAAATTTGGGTAAAATCCTAGGAGAGCCCACACCCTTGGTGACAAATTGAAAAAAAGCGCCAAGGGAGAATAAAATGGATAAATAAGAATTCCAGAAATTGTTAGGTTTATCATATCTAGTGTATCAAAGTAGGATTGCCAAGACTGGCGAAATTTATCGTCAACCAATATTATTTGCGCCAAGGGTATAGGCTCTGCTAGGATCCAACCAAAATTTGACTACTTAAATTCAAATGCATGGCATTGGTGGGAATTAAGCACTAATGAAAATTTCAATTTTAGCTACGTTAACGACATGGTATTTATTCCAGAAGATACAATATGTATATGAGTATGTTTTTATAAGTTCTTCACAAATAGTTTTTATTAAATGCATATAATTACTTATATTTACTCGATGAACGCAAAATAAATCAGAAATTCGTATATAAATATTGTGGTTAAATAAATGAACACGATTACTTAAGATTATCTTACTTTTGAATGTTTGTTCATGGGATAAGAAAATATCTTTATTTTCGCCCATAATTTTGATTTTGAGTTGGAAGTAAAAAGTTGCTCTGTTTTAGGATTTGAAATAACATTCCACTTGATGACAGTTGGGGTTTATTTACCATTTGATTATTTTCCTCTTGAGAATAAATTGAAAAATTGAGGTATAAAAATTTTTATTTTCTTTTAAATTTTTAATTGAATTGCCTGAAACAAGCCCTCTCTCTATATATATATATTTTATGGATCTTAAGGTAATCTTCAATCATGCAAAAAAGAATTTTGTCAATATTTATGTATAATTTGAACAAAGTAAAAGAAAATATTTATAATATTATTTAATTTTAAAATTTTTGCTTCATGCTTTTGATCATCTACTACGATCAAATGCAAGAAATAGCTTGGTACATTCAATTCATCATGCTTCACCATATTTAAATGATGTTACTGCAGATATTGTATTGTATAATGTATTGTATTTCTAAATATTATATTTATTGCTTTGAAAGATATCTATGAACATATAATATTAACAGGAAGGTGGTTCTCGCTTTTATATTATATGTACGTATCCTGGTAGTTCCTTACTAGACTTGAAAATTTGAATACGATATGCATTATTTCATTTAACAAATCTTCTAATCTGAAGCCATCTTGAATTACGCAAGTTGTTTTTATTTCCTTACAGAACTAATCTAAAAATCTCTCAGGTTGAGTTGTTGTGTAGATTTTTCAATTCTCTAATTTTGTAATCTTTTAAGTTTATTAATAAAAGCACAATACAATTATCTTACAGTTATTGAATGTATGTATTCAACAATTAATAAAAACAAAATTGAGATAACTTTTTATGACTATTTGAATACTTTGTAATCAACCTGGTACAGAAGTGATGATATTATAATCAGATCCAATATCTTTACAAGAAATGCTAAGCCAGTTTCTAAGATTTGCAAAATATAATATAGTCCAGATTTTTTGACATTACAAATTCAAAACAATTTCAAGATTGATGATAAGAAAATTAGGCATTAAAGTGAATTCTATGTCTTCTCTGAAACACAGAGTTTGACATAAATTCGTTACAACTGATTATTAGCACAAATATTAAATTTATTCGAAAAGCATCCAAAATATTGTTTAAATGTGTAAAATAAATCTTTCTATCTAGATCTATATGGAGATGTAATAATCTATACAGAGATTATCGTCAAAAACTCTAATAAAATTAACCATGTTAAGTCAACATTGTAGCAGAACAGAAGATAGATATATAAAGATCAATAGTTTTATGACCAATTACTGCTTTTGCTAATACGGATGAAAATAAAGTCATTTTAAGCAGAAATCATTAAAATGAAAGGTTCATTTTCGGGTATTAGAGCTCAAATATTGTACCTTTCGTAACAGGAAAAGTGATTTTTACGAGTTCTCCAGAGGAAGGGCA
>JAPDSC010145960.1:0-13385 GCA_026290005.1 Latrodectus geometricus | reverse complement strand
TTTGATATACGATTGTAATTCAGGAATTTCTATCAAAGCAAAATTTATATAATGGAAAATTCAAGATTTAACTACAATTATTCATTTTTCTATTAGAATTATTGTTTAACAAATATTCTATCTTCCATAATATATATTTTATATAATTTTATAAAATATTGATGCTTAATGGGTTATCTTAAGTACTAAGTTTTTAAATCATTCAATTATAGTGAAGTAATTAATTGATTGATTTAAAAGTAGTATGAGTACTCTGTGATTAATTATGAAATTAGTCATGTGGATACAGTGTGCTTGTATCTAAAGCATAATTTTGCAGCTCTCTAAAACATAACAAATTTGAAAAATGTATGATAGATACATTTTTCAAGTTTGTTTATGTCTTAGAGAGAATTGTAAAGAAATACTCTCTAAAACTGTTAAAACTTTCTCTCTCTTACTTATCAACTTTAGTCGATAATAAAAATTAAAAACATTTTTTACTATTAACTAAAAATTGAAAATATTCGTAAGATTTTATAGATACATCTATTTGCTGTCATCATTTGAAAATATAATTGAAGAATATCATATGAACATAATTCAAAATATTTTCTAAGAATAATGGGTAATATTTATTTAGGTTAGAAATATCTATACCACCTAGAAAATTTTAGTATGAGACCTGGAAATTCCTAGACTTTATATCTCGAAAATATCTTTGAACTTTGATTTGTACTCTTTTCATTTCCACAAGTTATGAGCTCAATTCTCACTTTAGGTGTAAGGTTGTTTTTTGTGGTTTAGAATTTACTATAAGTTTTAAGTCCCGTTTTAAATTGCTCATGTGTACAAAGAGTAAAGTAACAGAAAAGATAACCACTCAATCAATTTTATAACCTTGTAAATTATGAAGAATTAGTGGATTTTATTTTTACTATAGATGTGTCAGTTTCTCTAATTTCAAAGAATTGCCATTGTCATTAGGATTAGTTAGAGTCACAATGGTTCATTCCCCAAATTATTAAATTGGAGGTGTCAATAGCCAAGCTGGCAGCCAGCCAAATAGTTATTGCTCTCTTGTCTTCAGTTCAACAGTTATAAGGTTCAAATCTTACCTTGTGGGTTTAATGTTTTTAGTGGTTCTGAGTCGAATTTAAACCATTTTTTCTACTCTAATTAGTCCACATGTGCAAAAAATGGCCGTTGAGCAACAAAAAACTGATTGGTGTGTCATTAAATTTTAATTATTGTAATAAGTATACAAATATTTAAAATAAATTGATTTTGTGTATTCTTTATTCATGTAATATTAAATGTAATTTATTTGATTTTACGAAGCTGTGGTTTAATTTATTCATGTTACATTTCGTTTGTCATACTCTGTAATTTATTTAAACTATTCATTGTTATATTTATGAAACTAAATATTTGTTTACTCAACTGGAACTCTTTGAAATTAATTGCTCAATTCTGTTTACATTACTTATATTTCAGTAGTGTTAAAAATAAATGTTTCTTATACGAAAAATTACTTACAAATTATCTGTATCTATTCTATATTTATGTTTGATTTTTAACTTTATTTGATTGAATTTTTATAGAGAATTAGATCTACTGTTGATGAAAAAGAGCAAAAACAACTTTTAATGGATTTAGAAGTTGTAATGAAAAGCAATGACTGTATATATATAGTACAATTTTTTGGTGCAATATTTAAAGAAGTAAGTTGCTTACATTTGTTATTTTTTCCCCTTAATTATTATAATAATGATTGGTACCTACTTCTGCAGTGCTTCAAATTATTTCAGCAATTTAATATTATTTCCTTTTTTACTGTTTTAAATGTTATTTTGATGTATATGCCAAACTCTTTTGAATTTGTGTTCATTTTCTTCCATTTTAATATTATTTAACATATGCTTAATTATTGGATATTGCTTGTGTATGCTTTTTGTTGGGCCGCAGCTTGTCCTCTTTTGGACCTTGCGCCACAAAACCCAACGCTTTTTGTTGGGCATATAAAGCCTTTTAAATGTATAATATCAACTGCTACTGATTATGCTATGTCAAGTATACTTGCAGGTTACATTATTTTATTTAATCAAATTGAAAATATTAAGTGATATATACCATTAAATTTATACATTAAAAAACTAGGTGACTGTATGAGTTTGATGGGATTTCCAGTTTTCATGCCAAGTACTATATAGTTATTGTTAGTCTCTTAACACTAAGTATTTGTAGGCAGATGTCCTGTTACCAATACCCACACTTAGGTTAAATTGCCAAAGAATTATAATTAAAACCAGAGCTATAATTATTAAATTTTAATGCAACAAAAGAAATGCTAGCTATTCGTTTAAGTATCTATAAAGTATTCTGTTTTATTAATTTGAAATTAATTATAGACAAATAAAAATATCAAGTTTAGTTTGTTGATATCAAACATAAACTAACTACATAATATAAATTAAAAATTTTGAGAACAAATAAAATAAAAATATTTCAGTTAAATAAGTCATAGTCATTACTAACAAAAATAAGTAAATTATAATACCAAGGATATTACTCATTTAACCTAAACCATCAAACACTGGAGTTGTATTAATATGTCACCAACATTTGATTCTCTAAATCTATTGCTTTTAAACACCTGGGATACGTCTCCTTTGACAAATTGCCCTGTGACGGCATGCATATATAATATCAGTTAAATACAACAAATTGATAATTTGATTTGAATATAGCAATCCCAATCAGCAAAATAATAAAGTTATAAGTGTATTAGATATGCAAAAAATGGTATGGCAATATGCTGGTAAGGCATAGCAGAAGAATGAATTTAAAGAAAATAACATAAATATTTTAAATGAATGATAAATATGGTGATAAAATAAATATATAAACACGCCAAATACTGATCATACTCAAAATTCAACTTTGCAATCACATGCTATTTTAAGTATTGAATATTTAATTGTAATTATTAAAACTAATTTCACAAAGATTACATTATTGAAACAAATATAAACTAAGTATCATGCATTCATTGACAATTGTTACAATCGAGCAGTAAGTCAAAGCTAAAACAAAAAAAAAAAATGCCATTTTATGAAAACTCCAATTATAACTAACCGTATATTGGTGCAACCTTAAAAAAACATCAGTGTAGTGCAATCTCGGGCTGCATTGAGCCTGACAACATTAAATTTATAACTTAAATAAAATGCATTTTGTATAAAAACTCAAATTTTAGTTAATTAAGCAGTGACATACATTTAAAAAAAAATCAGTGTAGTGCAATCTAGCCTCAATTTAAACAGAGCAATAAAAATAAATCTATAATGTAATTATACATTTAAAAAACTGGAGTTTCTAATCAATCAACTTAAATATTCTGAATAAATCTAAATACAAATATGTGAAATATTTATAAACAATATTTAATATATAACATAAAACAGCAAGATTAATTAAAAAGTATAAAACAACTCCTCCAATCATGCATCAGTCAGACAACCTAATTTATAGCTCTCAAAAATTTTCATCTCCAAAATTTGCGGAATGAGTACGTGGTGATATGTATTTTGTAAGAAAAATGATAATTCAAAATAATAAAAAGAATATCAAAATATATTTGGTTAAATATATTTTGATATTTTATATTTGTTTAAAATATATTTGGTTAAATATACTTTATTTTTTAATTTTCAATTTATTATGCTAAAATTTTCATTTTTCAATTTATTATTCATTATTATCAATTTATTTTTTAAACTTTGAAAATAAATTTTTACTTAAGAAACTTAAACTTCACTGCAAACTTAACTTTCAAAAACATTTCAAAACTAAATATTAAATCATCCACTTCAAAAATTTGTGAAAATAAACTTTTCTTTGTTATTATCATAATGTTACTATGTTACTACCATGTTACTATCATTATGCATATTTTAGTGTAATTAGTGTAAAGTTTACAAATCTGTTACATCATTTCCTCCAAAATATATACATCAAGTTCAGTTTAATTTTATTCTTTAAATTAAAAGAAAGAATGCCATTTGAATCAGCATATTATTTATTTCTATATTTTAGTGATCATAAATTTGATGACTTCCATTTTAAATTCAGCATCTCAACAATATCATTTTTAATTGAACTCCCTGATTATCTTTCATTTACATCTTTTAATTATTATTAAAAGTATCAGCTATATACAGATAAAATTTCACTAATTGAATGCTAATATTTCACTAATTAAATGTTTTCAATGCCTTGGACTATAGCATGTTTGCTCCTTTGTAATGTTGATTTTCAGCCTCCTTGCAATTTTAAGGGAACATTCTATGTATAAGATTTCAAATGAAAACCATTTTCATTGAAGTGAATAAGTATTATGTTTGAAATTTAGCCTATTTTATTAATACGTTCACTTTATTACTTAATAAACATATTAGTGGTTCATAATTAAGAGATCTAATTGATGATGGCTTAGACTGTGATTGTCACATACTATTAACTTCCAACATTTTTTTTTTATCAAGATTTGTTGAAAAGCTCTTTATAAGTACTGGAAGTGTTTAAAAATGATTAAATTGAAATAATTTTTACAAACTTTTCAAAATAATATATGGGTAAATCAAAAATAATCTGCAATAAAAACAACCCAGACTTGTGTTGCAATAAAATCATTTTTTAATATAATCCCCTGCTTTTCAATCTATTTAGACTATCATTGTACAAGTTTTCAAATTCATTTAGAAAAGAAAGTTTTTGCTGATCATTTAGCCATGCATGCACTACATTTTTCTTTTCGTGATCAGAGGTCAATTTACCATTTTTTGATACATCTAAGTTGATTAAGCAAGTTTCAATTAGAAACAAGATCAGAGCTGTATGGAAAATGAGTGATTGTTTCAAACTTAAATTTCTTAAGCAGTTCAGTAGTGGAATGGCCAATGTCATGCTATAACACATTTCAATGTTCATTTGTCATTTGCTTAAAATGCTAACTTTACCTTGTTAGTAAGCATCTCATAATAAAAGTCATTGTTGTGACACTTTTCTGATAATGTTTCAATACCTTATGCATCCCAAAAAAACTAAGCATCAGTTTTTGTAAGAATAGTTAGGCTTGGACATTTTTCTTGCTTAGTGATTACAGGTGTTCCTAGTTCATATTGTGGTGTTTTCGCTTTGACTCATAATGATAAATCCATATTTCATCACCAAATCAAAATGTTCATTCTCCTAGTAATCCAAATGTTATTCAAAGGTATTTCTCTATGCTGCATTTTGATTTGTTCACAACACATAATCTACAGACTGAATGAAACTCAAATCTTGTGGGATAGTCATTAATTTGTCTAGTAGAACTATGTCACAGTCAACATTGTCATCATTTGTGATAGTAGAGGGTTGTCTTGTTCTCTTCTCTTGCATTTGTAAAATCATTTTGAAATTTTACAATCCATTTATTACATTAAAGCACTTTTTCCATAAAGTATCAAAAGTTTTTATTAGATTATGGCCCTAGATACACTTTCTAACCACATAACCCATTTCATTGTTCATCATTCCTTGTTGGTGTGAACTTATAATAAAGTGACCATGATTTATCTGCAACAAAAATAAGACATAAAATTAATAACAAACTTCAATTACTGAAACTTACCAACTCAACTATAAAATAGACAAAAGACATTGTGAATAATTCTTAGTTTAATCTCATTAAACAAAACTTTTGATTAAATCTGTATATATTAAAATTAAATCAAAACAGCCACTATGAGGAATTCTTAAATAAATTACTGTCCTTGAAAAATAAAATTTTTCTTAAAATATTCTTTTAAAGCAATATAAATTTCTAATTGTTAATTTTTTTATAAATTTAATATTGTTTTTAATTGATATGCATAGGTATTAATAGCTTCTATAGTATATAAATTTTATTCAGTAAAGATGTAACTTATATTTAGCATTTGGTTTATTTATCAAATCTAAATATTTTAATCAAATGCTGGTTTAGCCAATTAATGGGCTTAGATAGTTTTAAATTTAATTGATAGTTTGTGATAAAGTTAATATTTAATGTGAGTCGATGTAAATACAAATATTTGTCAAAATATCTCAATTGCATATATTTGAAATTAAATGTACTATGTAAACTTTTTATTTTAAATAAGTAATAAAATACATTTATACAATATAAACTTTTTCAATTTTATCAAAAATGTGATTTGTATCCTAGAAAACAAAATTTGCTTTAAAAATTTAATAAATAACATAATTATTCATCTCAAATTATTAACATCGTTAAAAAATAAGATATTAAATAAAAAAAAGATTTCTAGGGAAATTATGTTCCCCCCCCGTAACATCTTATTTTGTTTAGTGCAATCTGCGATAACATATTTAATTTGTTCTTCACAATTTATTCACAATATTTGTTTTTCTTAAGTTATATTTGCATTATGAAAAAATTAATTTAATTAATTGAAATTGTATTGCTAATAAATTTTCTCTATTTTGTTGTTAAATTAGAACTTGAATATTTTGGTCAGTATTAAAGTTTGTGTTTGACTGTGGATGTTCATAATAATTTTGGAACCACTCAAACCATGGCTTGATTGTGTTTGTCATTATGTGTATAAATTGGCAGTAACTTGAGACAAATTAAGCAAATTCACATTTTTGTAAAAAGAATAAACAAAAAAAAATGTATTTTTATCAATGCCATTAGCTTTATGGGAGATCTGCATATGCAACTTCTGGGAATCAGTTTTTTTAAATTAATTTCTTTCCTTCCCATATATTTTTCAGGCAGATTTCTACTGGCTTAGATGAATTTTCAATTCATTACTTTCATTTAAAAAATTTTGATATCATTAGTAATTTTATTTAAATAGGTTCCATTCATATTATTTATAACTAATTAATTCCAAATTGCCATATGAATGTATATCATTCTTACCTTTAATAAAACAGTTAACTCCTGCTTCAAATATGGATGTTTATCATGTTTTAAAATTTACTTTAAAGTGTACATTGTTGAATGAATCCTCGTCTGCCAAACATGACTAGAATGGAAAACAAACCAAACCTTTAATTAATTCGCATCATATAAATGCTATTACAAGGACTTTCAAATACTTGGTAATTGCTATCAAGCAATCTAAATATCAATATCTGTACAAATTTTTATTTTTTACATTTCTATTATTTATTCAATGTTATGTTCCTTATGATAAATTAAACTGAATTAAACTTGTTGTACATTTTTTTATTTCTTTTGGAAGAAAGGATATGAATGATCATTTAAGTACATACATTTATTTACTTAAATATAAATTTAGCAACATTACTAATGACTTTTTTAGGGTGACTGTTGGATATGTATGGAATTAATGGATACTTCTTTAGATAAATTTTATAAAATAGTACATGAAAAACTTAATCAAAGAATACCAGAGAGTTTTCTTGGAAAAGTAACAATGGCGGTAAGTAGCATTTAAATGACAATTTATATGCTAATATGTTTTTTTTAATCCCTCTCTTCAAAATCTATTGTCTTAAGTTTTTTAATCACATTTTTTGCAAAATAATTTACTTTTCTGCTTCATTTGCATCTACTCTTCCTTTTATCATTTATATATTGCTATTATTATTTTTGATTGGTTAAGACTAAAAAGATGTACAAGTAATTTTATCAATGTAATAAAATCTGTTATGGTGTGCAATTGCTGCTGAATATCAAACATTTCATGTTTTTAGTCTACATCAAATGCTGTTAATTTTATATCAGTTAATATTCAAAATCTTTGATTATTAACTGAAATAAAATAATTAAAATTTATCAAAAATTTCTTATTTATAAATTGAATTAATTCATTTGGTATTTATTTTATTATTTTGTGTATGATTCATAAATTCTTTTGTAAAATGATAGTCAATGTAATTGATGTACATATTAATATTAAAAGTATTATGTATATGTTCCTAAAGTTTCCCTTTAATACTATTAGTTTAATTAGTCCGTTAATACTATTAGTTACCCTGAAAAATAAAATTTAAATTCCCTTTATATATTTTTGAATATTTATTCACATTTCTCAACCAAATTACTAAAATTAATTCAATACTGTCACTTTAATACTATTAATGTATTTAATTGCATCTATTGTATTTAATTTACATGTTAAGTAATAAAAATATGTTGGCCTATAGTCTGTTGTGAGTTATATGTAGCATTTCGTTAATTTAAACTTTTCTTTAAATGCAACATTGAAAGAAGAACCTATGGTTCCAATTTATATTAAACTTGACAAATCATTACAGGAAATTGTGAGATTTTATTTTCTATAAAGAAAATGTTTAAAATATTATTACTAGCAATGTATAATATCACTAAATGAAATAAAGAAAAATATAGTATTTAATCTTTTATTTGAATATGTCAGTGACCATCTATTTCATCATTTTTAAAGGAAGTTAAAACAGTGCATCAATTTTAGCATCTTGGAGGAATATTAGAGACATCCTAGTGTATCATATCAATATGTTTAATATTTTTATTATAATTATAAATGGAAGTAACATCTATCTGTAGTTATAAATGTTTTTAATTCAAAATGTATATTGCTGCAAACAAGAAATGAATAATCTTGAAAATATTGTACTCATTGCTTTGAATAAACTTTCATTTCTTGTAGTAACAAAAGTATTTTTACAGTACACAGCTTAATGAATGAAGTTTGTTTTTGTGGTAATGACTTTTATACTAAATATAAATAAGATTATACAAAAGATTACATTTTATAATTTTTATAAATACTGTTATTTATCGCAATGATGTTTTTAGGAAATGTGCTACTTTATTCAATAATATTTAAAATAATATATTACATTATTTTAAATGTGTTTTTTTTTTTTTTTTTTTTTTTTTTTTTTTTTTTTTTTTGCGAAGGAAATTGCATTTTTTTAGTTGTGATTTGAAAACATGACATCAGTAGCATTATGCAACCTTTATTATTTTTTTTTTATAGTATAGGTCTTAATTTATCATATATTTGTGATTATTATATCATTAAAAACTATGCATTAGCTTTGTTACATTCTTATCAAAAATGTTGCTCCGAAATAAAAAAAAAATTTTTTTATAGTTCTATTTTTTCACTTTTGAGTTTTTTATCATTTAATTTTTAGTATTCTATTTGTACTTTGTTAGCTTATTTATGTATTATTTATAATTGTATTAATAAAAATAATATTTTTTATTCTTTCAGACATTAAAAGCATTAAACTATCTCAAAGAAAAGTTAAATATAATTCATAGAGGTAAGTGTATTTTTGTTTTTAATTTTAATACAAATTTTCTATTTGTATTTAAAATTTTTAATTATTAAGTACCCAAAAAGAAACTGAACTTGATTTTTTTTAAAATTCTGTTATCTAATTAACCATCTTAACGAGCTAAGAAACTCATTTTTATTGAAATAGCCACTGTTGACATTAGTGTATAAGTTTGCTCAATTTACAAAACTGATATGTGAAGGATACTATTGTGTCCTTCACATACCGTCAAAATTTTATAGTGTTAGAAATTTTTCGGAAAATGTCAGTAATATTATAATATTTTGGGCTTAATTTTTTTTTTTATTTTGTTCTATAGATTGCTGAATTAGGGATTTGTATCTGGCAAAAATAAATGAAAAAAAAAACCTTGTGGATATGAATTGTTATTAGTCTTAATATTTATTTAAATGTCTTATAAATTGCAGCCTTATAAATTTAAAAAATTGTAAATTCAAAGTAGGTAGAAAATTATTCTTTTTCTCAAATTCACTATTTGTTTCTGAATTTATCTTTTTCTTGACAGTAAGGATAATAAAAAATATTAATGCTTTAGCTGAATTACAAGAACAGTTTTCAATATGATTTTAAAATTACTTTGCCTTTAATAAATTGCATTACTCTTGACCTTGATAACAATTGCTACCAGACAATAGATCTCAAAATTTATCAACTGTTTACTAATTCATTAATTTAATACTTATGCTGAACATTATTTTTGTTATTTATTTTTTAACAACATTAATAATTAAAAATGGATGGTTAGCATTGATTATTAAAAAGTACATTACAATATAGCATATATCAATAAAATTGCAAATTCACTTTTAAAATTTAAACATTTTGAATTCTATTGAGTTTTATATTTTGTTTTAATTTACTGTAGGCTCTTTTTTTAAAATTAAGATTGTTGTTATAGATTTTGGATATCGCCTTAATTTATTGCCTTGTAATACAAATGGTAATTTTATTATATTTATAGGGGTTATATTATAATTATAAGGATATTACAATTTTAATTTGTTGAAGTTTGTAATTCAATGTAGTAAAATTCAATTTTAAAGTAAATTAATTGTTATAAACAATTTTATTCAGTTTCTTTTGAATAAAAAATCTTTTTAACATACTCAAAGTTTATAAAACAGTTTATTTATACTCAAGATACATTCTTTTAGTCATGATGATATGTGATGTCTTTCTAATATATACTTCCATTGTTTATATTCATGTTTGCCTCATTCTTAGCTGGTGTTATCTTCAGCTGAATTATATTTCTTTCTCTGCATAAACTTTTGAATGAACCCAAAATGTTTATCATTTTTAAAGATTATGTGTAATAAAAATTTTGCTATAATGCTCTATATCAATGCATGAGCAGGATATTATTTTATCAGAAAATTTAATGATTAATGTATTTATTATTAAATAACTGTTTTAATCTAAAATTTTATTTTTAGGAAAATATAAAATAACTTTTAAATTTTAATTCATTTCTTGCAGATGTTAAGCCTAGTAATATACTACTAGATCGTAGAGGAAATATAAAATTGTGTGATTTTGGTATTAGTGGCCAATTAGTGGATTC
Organism: Latrodectus geometricus; assembly: GCA_026290005.1. Lineage (NCBI taxonomy): Eukaryota > Metazoa > Arthropoda > Arachnida > Araneae > Theridiidae > Latrodectus > Latrodectus geometricus. Next base: position 2,467 of record JAPDSC010145960.1, on the reverse strand, counting down.
AATTGCAAAAACAAGGGATGCTGGCTGTCGGCCATATATGGCAGTAAGTTTCAATTTATCAGAATGATTAAAACGGTAAATTTAATGCATATTGAAAGCAAATGAGAAACTATATAAGCTAATCAATCTGGGGAATTTATCTATGCATTGTTTTAGAGGATATGTTTTGCTAAACTGTTATAATTTTATTGTTTCAATTATTCTTCATAGAACTCTGTATTAAGCAATGAAGCACTATTGTAGTGTAAAGTGTTTCAACTAAATTATAAGTTTAATCTCTATCACATAGACTCTAACTTAAAATTATTCTGGAAAACTAACAGCTCTTTTCATTTTAAGTGTAAATATTTTAAACTATAGAACTTGATCATATGAGATTGAGACATAATATTATTACTACTGCCTTTGGTTCATCAGTTTGTTGAACAAACATTTTATTTATATTTTAGGCTTGGGTATTTGTGATGTTTTACAAAACATTATCAATTCAATGTCCCTCTTAGATTATTTCTTGTTTGCTAAAATTTTCTTGAACAACTGAGAAATCATGATCACATAAACCTCATATGCCGTAAAGCAACCATAGAGCAACACTAAATAATAAAATTAAATTTAAGTTGGTATTATGCAGTTGCCATTATATTGTATTTAGAAGCAAATAGTTTAATTCACAATAATTTTAGAGCTGATACAAAGAGTAAACTTAGAATGGTTAATAAAGTGAACTAATTCTTGGAAATTATTCTGTGTGAATAAAATAAAATAAAAAAAAAAAGTTTAAAAGAAGTAACTTTCATCTTTCTAATTGTAAATTTCAACTGATCAATGGTGTATTGCTAGAATAAAATAATATTATTTTGAGGATTCCATTAATTACATGAAATAAGAAGCCGCGGTGGCCTGGTTGGTTAGGACCTCGTTCTCGTTACCTAAAGTGGTGAGTTCGAATCCCGGCTTAGCCGAAGATCTGTCGTGTTCACTAATGGCGACTGGGGCACGTAAAATCTATCGGGTTGCAATGTCCTCCATGTTCCCATTACAAATTAATACCTCTGGGGGTTGTTGGAGCCAGGCTTTGGGTTTTCACTGGTTTCAATCTCTAAATTGGAAAATTCAGATGGTGCTGCCATCTCTGAGCCATAAGTCGTACTTCCCCCTTCGTATGAGGGTGCTCTCTTGAAAAACGGAAGACGCTCTCTCTGACTTCATTCGCCTAGTCTCTGACGGGCGTGCTTCGCGTTGCCAAGTGTCATCGAAAACGACAACATGAAATAAGGATTCATTATTCCTTCATCAACATTTTTTTTTATTATATTTATCACAACCATAGTAAGTTTTGTTATGAATGACTTGACTATTGATTTACATTATGAATTTTGATAAACAAACTTGCTATAAGTAGTTCTGCTCATAATTAATTTTAAAAATAGAAATACCGATTTTTTAGCTTTGTAACATAACAATCATAATATTTATTTTCAGTCAAAATAGTCACATTTTTAAGGGGCATTATTACAAGCACTCAGTAGTTTTTTCATAAACTGTATAATTGATTTCTCATTATCAGAAATCTTTATGCATTTAAAATTGCAATTATAATCTAATCTCATTCTACTAAATTAATCATTGCTTTTAATTAAAAAAAGAAGCATTTCTATTTCTGAAACTCTTCTTAATTTATTACCTTTTTTATCTGTAAACAAATTTTCAATCCAAAAATAAAAATAAAATATGTTTAAATACGTAAAATGCATATCTATTTACTTTTATATAGTTTCATTGGAAAGTGGAATAAAAGTTTCTTTTATATGGAATAAAAGAGTTTTTAAAAAATGCAAATTTGAATATTAAATAAGGTGAAGAATTATAATGAAATTAATAATCATATTCAACAGCTATCTCTGTAATTTATCATAAATAATTTTACTCTATGCCTATAATCTGAGAAGCTGAGATGGTCATTAACACATAATTTGATGTTTAATGTATTATCCTACCAGAAAGTTGTATATTTTTTTAGATAAGTATAATATGAAATTGAATAGGAATTATCTCTTCTATTTAGTTTCAATTTTGAAGGATAAGATTGTATTTGTTTTTAACTTAATTTTTATTGCTATTCAGAAAATGAATAATAAGAGAATGGACTCCTAAAAGCACTGAAAGAAATAACTAAATGCAAATTCAATGTTATTTATGTTAATTTAATAGTTATCAAAATATAAATAATAAAATTTAATGTAGAGGAATTTTCTAGTTATGTGAATAAGATTAAATGTGTAATTTACTCTCTCCTAATTCTTTGTTATTTTCAGCCTGAAAGAATAGACCCTGGTAGAGCAAGAGGTTATGATGTAAGATCTGATGTTTGGAGCTTAGGAATAACACTGGTAATTTATCCTTTTAATAGTTAACTCCTTAATATGTATCTTCATTGACTTATATATTTTTGAAAAATTGCTTACAT
>JAPDSC010145952.1:55626-73107 GCA_026290005.1 Latrodectus geometricus | reverse complement strand
ATTAAGATTAGTTTAAATGATAAATAAGAATTTTTACATGAGGTAATAACGGTAGGCTCGAAATAAATAAACATAATGGGTACTTTGTATATAACAAAAAGAAACTACTAAACTTTCTGTTTTATTTCAAAATATCCACATGACTTCTTTATTATACATAGCAACGTATTTCTGCATGACTGGATCTGAATTCAATCTTTCAATTATATTCTTGAATTCAATAAATAGGCAACTTCTAGGTTATTAATTAAATATTGCTCTCATTTGATAAGTAAAACGAATAATTGCCTTAATGCAACCTTTTTCCAAGTTTAATAAAAAACCCTTGATAAATGTTTTTTTTTATATAATTTACTTTTTTGACAAATGACAGTCAGATTAAGAATAATATATTTAAAGTAAAAGACAACGAAAAAATATTAATGCAAAATTGAAAATCATCAAACTGAGCACTAGGCATCGTGATGGGCTTGTTGTATGTAAATAACTTTATTCAATGGTTTTATTAGTATGAATAATTTTTACGCTTAAGAAATTGAATTAAAAACCATTTTTAATTAAACGAAATGTTTGTACAGGATTATGCTACAATCATGGAATTTTTCTACAATCAGATAAACATACTCATTTATTGGGATGATCTTTCCCTTCATTAGATTTTCATTTTACAAAACAGAAAGTATTCCACTAAACCAGAAAGTATTCACACTACCAAACCAGAAAGTATTCACACCAGAAAGTATTTACACACCAGAAAGTATTTACAAACCAGAAAGTATTTACAAACCAGAAAGTATTCACACTAAGTATTCCACCAGAAAGTATTCAACTTGCCTCTTATGCAGTTTGAGTCTAGTCCATTGGTGTAAAATCGATTGCAAATTAGTTTTCTATTCCAAGAAAAAATTAATAAACTAAATATATATTTACAAGAAAATTAGTATGTTTTGAAACTAAATTTGCTTTGAAATAAAGCAACCAACTAGAGCTGTTGCCCTCCATCCTGTCAAGTGGTCAGCGTGCCTGACTGCGGATAGGGAGGTCCTGGGCTCAAATTGCGGTTCAGTCATAGATATACTTTCTCTTTTTCTCTCTCCTGTTTTTGTTCCTTCCTTGTATGAAAGGTTGCCTACCCTATAAACGGTACATATGGCATGTGTGTACTGAAGAAGTTAGACTCCAAACCGAATTGTGGTTCACTTGAAAAAGTGGAGCAGTGCAACCCATAATGCCAGCTTGGCTGACACTCAATGGGAAAAAAAGAAAGAACTAGATCTGTTTGGTCTAAAATGTAACAATTAACATTTTTAAACCTAACAGATGTATTATAAATAATATATAACTTAAAGATTTCTTACAGGACACTTGTTTATAGTAACTAATTATGTTTTTTTTTATTTGGTTAATTCTTGTATTTCTTATAGATCTAATAATTTTAAAGCAAGAGATACGTTTTATATGCATTCAGTTACAAAACTACAGTGAAAACAGATTTACTTATCTTCTTGATTTGACTAAATCTTGATTTTGATTTCAGTGAAATTTAATAAAAAATAGTTATTATAATAAATAATATTTTCAATACTAGAGTTAAGAAGTAAATTATTAGGACATCGAATTATTTTTTTCACTTACTTAACATGAGTGGGAAAAATTTCCTTTTTTAATGACAAAGTTGACTGTTCTTTTCTAAGCTTAAATGCATGCATACTTTAAAAAAACCAAGAGTTTATTTTCTAAATAATATTAGAAATTAGGCATTGGTTCAATGGTAAGTTACATGTTAACTCCTACAGGAAATATACATGCAAACATGATTATGAAAACAATAAAAATTTGCATATGTGGAAATGTATTTGCATATTCATTTAAGATACAAAGAGATATGAGTAATTACTTATAAAACTATCTAAACTATAAGAAAAATGAATAACATCTGTGTAGCATTATAAGAATAAATTTGAAAAATTCTGAGTTAAACCAGCCTCCCTCTTTAACACGTCAAAACTAAAATAGAACCACATTCTTTACTTTAAAATATCCTTTATTTCTCCGATATTTTTTCGTTCAAGCCATTTACATTACCTTCTGTTTTGAGCTGATATTACTTTTTAGAGAAGAAACTCCAAAAAAATTTCTCCGTGATGTTTCAGACAGATGATCAATTTTGTTATACAGCTGGGAATTCTCTTTTTTATTATTTCCTTACCAACATTTCATCTTGTTTTTTTTTTATTCTTTTCATTCTTTCTTTCCTTCTATTTTTTAGGAGTATTTCAAAGTGGTGTATAAAGAACTCGGACTAATCTCGCTCTCAGAGCACTCAGCTAGTTTTCAAAACATTACAGATCGTTATTATTGTTTTTGCTTTTACCAATCGATTACTGAATAAACGATGCATGGAGTGAATCGTTATCGACGACAACTTATCGCTTTGATGGTGTTTTAAAGGAATTAGCTTAAAGCTGTGATATCAAAAATTGCAGAGATAAAACTTTAAAATTTACGACCTGAGTACTTTATTTTTACACCGTGTTTGGAAAGGAGTCATTGATGCTGAACTTTTAATAGAAGCAATAAAAATCAATTTTTTGATAAACCATTAGTTCGGAAGCTTCAATGCTGAAATATATCATCCATTTAAACGAATTTAACATTGTTAAATTTTCAATTTTTTTTAGATTTGATGTAAATACTTATTCATGCCACTAAGTTCCGATTGTTTCTTCAGCCATGTAATTAAATTTATGCTAGATTTATACCTACAAAAAATATTACTCCAAAAGATATTTTATCAAAAAGAACATTTTATATCAATGCTCATAAGTCTGATTTCTTCTTTTTATTAAAAAGAAGACATAAGCCTATGTTAAAGTATGTTTGGAAGTATATAAGTTGTTTTAAAAAAAGACTCTGAGTTTTTAATTTATTAATTCTCTATACAAATAGTTATATATAATTTTAAAGTAAGATTTTTATTATAGATTTATATTTTTTACTTATAACAAAACTGAGGATAATGTAAAATCATTCAACTTATGTTGATTATAAATAATTATACATTTCATCAATGATAAATTTTTAATATAAATTTCGATTTATCTATTTTTTAAAATGAAAATTCAATTGCCTTTGTTTATTAATGTCGAATTACCTTAATTGGGCAAATCCAAAATTTTCAGCTAGTCTATATCAAGCTTAGTTTTGATTACATTGAATTTATGAAAAAAAAAAAGCTTCAGTATTGTATATATTGAATATGTGAAATGAATGGAAATAATTCTCATGAATTTTTTTGTGATTCATTGCACAAACATTTATTAAGAATAACTTGACAGATAAAAGTTGCATTCATGTACTGCTTCGAAATATTTTCAAGTTTACATCTTAATGGTTGGTTTTAAATCTACAGGGGAATGATGTATTTTTTGACTGAAGAATCTAACGTGAAAAGTCAAAGAAAATAGCTTTAATCCCTCATTCAAAATAATATGATTTGTTTTTTTAGTTTGATATCATCTAGAATGAACTAAACAGCTTATACCTGTGCCTGAGATTTTTTTAAACATAAGCTAAGAAGTTTTGTTTATTACCTTTATCATTGCAACCACGCTTGGTTTAGTGGAAGTTTAAGTAGCCATCAAGTGTATATACTGTAAGAAAAAAATTGTAAAAGCAAAAACGTTGACTTTATTAATCAATAATAATGGATATAAAAAATCATTTTTTAAAACCTAGATTGAATATGTGAAATGAATATTCACTTCATATATTCAATTAATTCATTCTTTATAAGATCCAATATATTTCGTGCAAAGCGAGTATAATCTAAGCGTGCTAAAGGTGAGCATAATCCAGCGGAAAAGAGAAGAATACCTCTTCTTACAGAATCTTTCCTTGTAAATAAGAGAGCTGATCATGCTGAATTATAATAAAGACCTGTCTAATAAATCTAGAGACAAACTATGGATAAATGTTAAAAATGAATGGAAAAAATTCGGTCACAGACCACGTAAAGAGGCCGTGGCCAATTTTAGTTGAGCACTGGTCATGACTGCCTAGGTGAACACCTTAAGAAAATTGGTATCTGTAAGGTAGACAATATGAATCGGAAACATCTATTCATCTGCCGGGGCCTAGACCCTACTCTTCAACAAATAGGTGATGTTAACAAGTTATATTGGATGGCGAGGGATCGCATGTCCTGACCACTTACATGCTCACCCTCTAGCATTTTAAACTCTGAAATTTTAGACTTTTTTAATCTTTTGAATTTTTTGAATTTTAATTGTTTTATGTTGGTTTTTACCTTTTTTCTCTTTTATTGTAATTTAAATGTGTTTGTTAGTGGCCAGATGTTGATGGATTGGGTTCTTTTTAGCCATATGTAACAACAACAACAGAATACCGCATCAAAGTTATGAAATATTGTCTACTGATTTTTGTTGACTAGCTGGTCATTGTATTTTGAATATTCTGACTGTGAATTCAACAATTGAATATTCTGACTCCCGTATCGGAAACTTATGGTCATAGAAGATTAATAAACATTTTAAACTATAAATCTTGTAAAATTAAAACTCAAAAACAAAATTTGACTACATAATGAGAAACCTAAATAAATTAAACTCCTTTAGGTTGCAATCCAAATTAATCAAAAAATGATATCTGTGGATATAATGAAAAAATGATATCTGCTGAAATTAATTAAAAAATGATATCTGCGGATAATATAATGGATTATCAATTGCAATAATAATATACAATTGATAATCCATTATAAATATACTTTTTTTCTAGATACAATATATGTTCTTCTAAGAAATCATTGAAATATTTTAATTCATATAAAACCAATAATAACCTTAGCTTATTATGAATTTAATTAACTGAAGGAAATCAATTTATTTTCCGTTCATATAATTGAGAATGTGAACCAAAGTGAATTGCTTGAACTACAACCAAATATTGTTAATAATAACAAATACGATGAAGAATTTCTAATAATTCGAAATCATTCGTGTAATATTTTAACGAGACAAATGTAATGAATAGCTAGGATTCAACAATTCCTTTGAATGTATGTCTTCAAAATAAATTAGGTTATGAAATTGAATACATTCAGTTACGGAACAATTCAATTTCTTAGAATATTGTAATAATGAATAATTCTGAATTAAATTGAAAATATATTCTACTGAAAATGATATTATATTTTCTCTGCTTTCTTTCAAAAGAAAATTTAATATTCAGAATATTTTAAATGAATAGTAAATATGTATTGCATACATTATATATTATATAATTATGCATATCATTTTTATAGTTAATGTGTAAATAATGAAATAATAGGGCATAATTAATAAAATGACATAACTAATTATTATTTTGAAAAATTGTAATTAAAAATTGAGAATTTTCAATTATAGATTTTTAATAATATTGGTAAATAATGTTCAATAAGGAAAAGTTTTCTTCAAAAATTTTCTATGAGTGTACTTTTTACATCTTTAACAGCTATGTTAGGTTAAAATGATAACGTTATTTAAATTGATAATGCTGCAATAGAAAATTTGATTTTTAAAAATATTATTTCAGTTATATTTTGGCAAACATATATTAGTCTCTTTCATAATTAAAATTTTTAAAATATATATATTTTATAATCATTTTTAGTTACATTAATTCATAAAGTAATATATCATTATGCTTAAAATTTATTTTATAAAACAAAATTTAATTGCACCGTTTTGAAATAGTTATAATATATATTGTTATGTAATCATTGTCATTCATTTAGTAAAACAATGCAAATAATTTTCGTTGATTGAAATATAATTCAAAAATACTGATTAAATTCATAAATATATATTAGAATTCTTAAATTAAAAGATAAATAATGTATAAAATAATTTTAAAATTGATTTTATACATTAGTTATCTTATAAGTTATCTTATACGAGAAATGGATTATCTTATAAGAGAAATAATTATAATATTTATTGTTATGTAATCATTTTCATTAATTTAATAATGAACAATGCAGATAATTTTTTGTCAATTGAAATTTAATTCAAAAACACTGATTAAATTCATAAATGTATATCTTAACTTTTAAGGTAAATAATGTATAAAATTATTTTAAATCTTTTCTAGTTTTAAGGCAAATTAAACACCATTATTCAAGATCATAAATAATGTATGAATATTCTAGATTTCATAGTAATAAAATATCCTCAAGTATATCTGTATTTTCAATATTGACATAAAATATTTATTTCAATAAAACTTTTTTTCTCTTTTAAAAACCAATCAAAGGGGTATAGCTATTCAAATTCATTGAGAATAAAACTACCAATGTTCCCTTAACAAAGATAAATTTAAAAGTTTTATAAATAAAAAAAGCACAAAAATGTTGAAATAAAGGCAGTTCTTTAAAAAGTAAAAAAAAATGTAAAAGAATCTGCCATATAAAATTTTCGGTAAAGTTTATACTACTAGCAACTACAGATCGTTCGAGTTTTAGTAGTGTCGTTTAATTATCCCATTTAATCTGTGTGCTTTAACTTCGAGGGACAATACCCTATTGTTTCTGCTCAGTGTATAATTGGCAGCCACTACTGAAGCAATAGTGATTTTGCTTGCTCTTTTGTTTCCAGAACTAGGGAAAAGACTCCTGGGCCTTTTGAGGTCTGACGCGCTTTCCAAGTCCCAGAACTATAAGTCATTAATTCCTTTGCTGTACCCCCCGACCACATTGTTTCCTCTTGGTTGGATCTTTTGATGTGAAATCGAATAGAATTTACAATGGTAGAAATCAATGGCTTGGCTTTTGAATGGATGTTTTGAAGGGGAAAATTCAACTCCCATCAGGGAGTTTTGGAATATGCTCTTAGAATTCAATCTTTTTTTTACCTTTCGGTATTCATTAAAAGCAAACATAGCTTCTAATTAATTAACAATCATTTTGAAATTTAAGCATAAATAAGGTTTTATTCAAATAAGAGATGAAGAAATTTTATAGTGATAAATTTGATGGCAGTTAATCTTCCTGATAGAAAATGCAGCTTGTAATTAACAATTTAATAGAAATGCCACTCATTATTTAAAAAACAGTCTATCAAAGTAGACTTTTAAAAAATTCGTTATTAATAAATAGTTTAATGTAAGAAGTTTATTTAATTTTTATATTGTATATTTTGAAGAAGAGCAGTAGCTTTTAACTTAGGAATTGTTAAAAATATTTTAAAGGACATTTAACTCTTGATGATATACTTAATAAGTTGTTATTTACCAAAAATAATGTTCAAATGAATGTGTATTTTAGTAAATTTTATCATACCCCTTTTTACACATCTATTTTGAGGAAATGCTTATCAACATTAACCAACACACACATGGATTTACATACATGCAAATGTATATCTGTATGTATGTATGAATGTATATATATATTAATAATACAACAAATAATAAAACATTTTATGTTAAATAAAAAAAACATAGGTTCTTAGTAAATGTTACTCGTATTTTATGCTTAAATAAACATACCATTGAATATTTTTGATAAAAGAAAGATTTTGTGATACATGTAAAATTTTATAATGTTTAACGCACTCAATTTTGTGTGAAAGACAGCATTGTTAATTTTAGGTTGAAAATAATTTATTTATATTAAATTGTTAATATCATTGAGTGCTTTATTATTAAAATGTTATATTATGTTTATAGATTGTTTAATAGAGAAATATTAAAATATCCTTTGATTATGATTAATTGTGTAACGATTATGAGCAAGCTAATTTTTTGGAAAATTCTACTTCATGAAGGAACTTAAAGTTTTCACTTGCATTTTAAATTATAAAATATAATTATATTATAAAATGAAAATCGTAATTTATTTCTTACGATATTATTCTTTATAAACTGTAAATTAAATGGTCTGAAAAGTAACCTTAAATTTGCCCATTTTCTATAGTCAATAAAAGAAAACTACTCTCAAACTGAGTAAATGAATTATTTTAATGAATTTTCATATTATCAATATCATAACTCTCAAACTGAGTAAATGAATTATTTTAATGAATTTTCATATTATCGATATCATAACTCTCAAACTGAGTAAATGAATTATTTTAATGAATTTTCATATTATCAATATCATAATCAATTTTCCTGATTTAAATTGCTTTTAAATATTTTAATTTATTGTTTTTGTTGAATACATATTTATGCCCAGATATTTAACATTTTCATTAACATTTAAATCTTTTTCACATTTCATTTCAATCGTAATTACATTTTCAATTGTTTTATACTTATGATGTATACTGTTCTGTCAAGGACCGGTGCATCTATACTTATGATTATACTCTAAATTCTAGGAACAATAGAGTACTATCTTAAGTATAGAAAAACAGTTAAGTTCTGATTACGATTGGATAAGTTTAATGAAAAATATTTTTGATTTGTAAGAAATACTTCTCTTAAACATTAAAAGCTTCTATATCAAAAAATTCTATTCTACAGTATCTAATATCATTAAAAATTAATTGCAATATATGTTTATGGTTGCATAGAATAAGTTGATTGATCCAAAAATATTTTATATTATGCATTTTTGATTATTTTATTTTTTATTTATAATGTAATTATTTATTTATGCTTTATTTTAATTTCGTATTACATACATGCATATATATATATATATATATATATATATATATATATATATATATATACTTTTTTGAAACGCGACTCATTTTTAGTTGGAAACATTAACTTAAGTGTTCCAGTCTGGTGAAAATTGATATTTTCTCGTCTTTTCCAGAGAATAGTTACAGTTTATTACTTGAACCACAAGCAATTTCACATTTAGTGAAGCACATGAACTACCTCTTGTTTTAGACACGCTGGTAAAGAAAAGGGTGGGAATAATTCTTTTATCTGAAAACAATTTGAAGATTTGTCAAAAACTTCGACTGCATTTCTTTACTCTATGTTTAGTGACTTAACTGAACCATGCTTTTTCTTACCATACCGTCATATAGCAGAAATCCCTTTTAGGGAATAACGCAATTTCTTTTTAGTTTCACGTTTCAATAAAGCTCGCTTTACCTTTTTCTAAAGCATTATATCGGTAGAAACAGTCTAAATTGATATTTTGTGTTTATGGTTTTCCATTTTATTGGAAAATATTCAGGTTTAAGTAAAAACTTTGCATTTCTTTCAGTTTTGATGAATTTTTCTTTTGTTTATACTGTGACATGAATTATTTGTTGAGATACTTCTCTTAAATCATATTATTTATAATAGTTTAAAATGATGTAATACCTTTCCAAGAACATTACTATTATTTGAAAACTTTATACGCAAACAAAATACAACTACTTTATTACACATATTCTTTAGAAAATAAGTGAGTATAAAATACAATTTTCCTTACAATATATAATTCGAGAATTCACTTACAATTTTATATTTTCTATGATTTCATATTTTACTTTTATAAATCTCAGAAATATTTAAGAAATTATTTAGATTAGTAAAACTCAGATATTAATTAAATCATTGAAACATATTTACATGAAAATTTGGAAATGTAAGGCTAAACTTAATTTATTGAAACAATTTTATCACAGACTTTAAATATTTGAGAACAAACCAAATAAAATGTATGAATTATAAATTTTGTTGTCACCAAAATAAGGATGACATATATGGTTTGATCAATATTAAATTCTTTTCTGTCTTCCAGTACTCTCATTTCATGTCATTTTTAGTTTATATTTTTCTTAGTTACTAAACAAAATACTTCTTTTCTCTAAATATTAACAATAAATTCATATGAGACTGTGATTTCAGCAAGTTTCTAAAATAACTTAATCCTAAATAAAAGCAATGAATATTTTTTTTCATTATAATTACTTTGAAAGCTTTACTATTGACTAATATATTTACATTACTCGTAAAAATTCCTCAACTTATATTTTCATTTAAAGATATGCAAAAATAATCAATTTGTTTTGGGAAATTTTCGGAAACATATTTGTAAAAGAACAAAATGGCCAATAAAATTGTATGACTTTTCATAATTATATGGCATCAAGGCTAGTCACAGTTTTTATAATTTTAGTGTCAAAGGACGTCATTACAATATTTTAAAAGTATTAATACTTAATCTGAGAAGATAGATTACAAGTATTTTAGCTTGCTTGCAACTTTCAAAATTTATTAATATTATTAATATGATTAGCAATAAAATATTTTAAAACATGTCTGAATTTGATCATTTATATACCCGAATATTGGGAACATAAATTTTATAAATAATTTTTAATCATATGTTTGCTGTCCATCTTGTTTAGTGGTCACTCTGACCACTAAACAAGATGGACAGAGGGTAGAGAGGTACTGGTAGAGGTACTAGGGTAGAGAGGTACCGCCTGACTGCGGATAGAGAGGTACTGGGTCTGATTCGGGTGGCTGTACTTTCTCTTTCTCCCTCTCCTGTCTTTGCACTTTCTTTGTGTGAATGGTTGCCTACCCTATAAACAGCCTATAGCTTGTGTATACTGAGGAAGTCGTACTCTATTCCAAATTACGGTTCAGTTGGAAAAGTGGAGCAGCGCACCTCATATTGCCAGCCTGGCTGGCTCTTGACAAAAAAATATACCCCATCCCCATGTGGTTAGTTTTTTCCCAACTTCACATAAACTGCGAATACATTTTTTTCAAAAATTTAATTCGATTGTTGACTTAAAACCATATGAAGATAAATTGTTACATAAATAGAATGTTGCTTTTACATTGAAGCTATATCTTGTAAACTTGTATGACAAGAGAAATTCCTTTTTCATTTTTTTATGTAATTGCATTAAAATTCGATTTATCTATTTGCTACCTAAAACTTATCTTGCTATATAAAAGCACTACTTCTTACCTTGCTACCCAGAAATTTATTTAAAGGTAGTAATTTGGATGTATGCCATTAAAATTATTGGACGTTAGTAGTCAAATTTAAAATCTAATTTAGTAGGATCATAAAATGTAAATTACGCTTCACAAAGATTGTATTTTTATAAAGAAACTCAAGCTATAAAATTGTAAAAAATCAAAATTTATTTTGTAGTATAGAAATTGTTTGTGAAATATTTTCTTTCAGAAGTCTGAACTTAATTATATATATTTATTATTTAATTAATTTGTAATTTGATATTTTTAAGCGAATTTTAAGCATATTGAACTGTTTCATGTTAAGAATAGTCTCTAATTTATCACTTAAAATTTTTTTTTTAAGATATTAATGCAAAAAATATGCATAGAATTACAAAATACTGAAAACTGTTAAAATTAAATTTTAAATGCATGAGAATTCAGAGAATAAAAATTTCAATTTAGAAAGAGAAAAACTTTGCAAATTATGTATATTTTATAATAAAGTGATGCTGGATTTAATAAAAACTTATAAATTTTAATACATTCAAAAATTTCAAGAAAAAAAATTTCAAAGAAAAAGTAGAGACCAAAGAAATATAATGAGCACTAGATTCAAATTTCGGCTGCTTTAATTATTTTAAAAAATATAAAATGAATTGTTTCAAATTACACAATGGTTGCTAAGATAAATTGGTATTGCGACGAGCGTAGAAAAATAATTTTCTTGCGCAATTCATTTTATCCAAAACTCTGACGTCAGAAATTTTATTTGATTACATAGGAAAATATTTATTTGAAATAACAGTATTTTTATATGAAATACCAATTATTTATAGAAAAACAATTTTCTTAAGCCATTTATTTCATAAAAAATTTTAACAATAGGATTTTCAAAAAAATTTATTTGTTATAAATCAAATTTTATTTCAGTATTTAGGAAAATAGATTACAATAATACTATCTTATATATGATGTTAGCTACCAGTTATTTAAAAATACTGCACCTTCTAAATATGATATTTAATGGTACTCACATTGTTAATTAAGCTTATTCATCACTTTTACTCGATGTAATTATCATGCATGAGTAATTATCATCATGATGTCGAGATAAAGTATATGCATACTGGGATATTAAAATTTCAGGCAAATTAAGCTTTACGAATTAATACTTAAATAGTTTAAATATTTTTAATATGAGTATTAAAATGTTGTAAAGAAGTTTAAGCTGATTTAATGATATTCATGTAATGTCATGCATTCTTCAGATTTGCTTATATCTGAAATAATTTAATCAAATGTAAATAAAATTCTAGGTTAAGTTATACAATAAAAAAGGATGATTCATACACGTTATTATATTAATTTTTTAATTTAATGTAATTCTTATATTTTTAATGAAGCATATGAGGCATATATTTTAAATTTTTTCAACAACGTATTCTAATTTAGGAATTTTTTCTTTATATTAGAATTTAACTTACAAATATTTTTCACGTTTATTTTATTTTTCGAATATTAATAAAATAAGTGTTTCAAACTCCAATTTTAATTCTATAACCAAAATATTTTTTAATTCTTATTTAGAAAAGAAAATGTAAAGTGTATACTTTTTTGAGTGGCAAATAATTTCAGTGACAGATAATTTTATAGAGTTTTTTAACATTTTATTTTATAATCACAAAAAATAAAAATGCAAAAGTTTAAATTCAACCGTTGTATTTACAATGTTTTAGAACTCACAGTAAAAAAAGCATTTAATATCATTGTTTGTTGAAAAATTTTGTATTTTCATAGGAAATTTTTAATTTATTGTGGCAGCAGAAACTCTTTTGCAATTAATTTATAAACTGATTAAAATTATTTCTAATATGTTTAAGACTTATTTTTCACTAACTAGATGCATGATTTTTTTGTATTACATTTTACATAACCTACATAATACTGTAAAATTATGTAATTTAAGCATTCTTATTACATATTAGGAAAATATTATCTTAAATAACCGGAAATAGATAAATTCTTACAAAGAATCTACTATTGTTACATCTGAGAAAAAAAAAACCAATGTGTTATAAGTAAAATCAATTTTTAAATAAATCAATATTCATGAGTTTAATAAAAAAATCAGTTTTTTTTTAAATTCTAAATGTTTTTATGTGTTTAGTTTTCTCAAATTTTGTTAAATAATAATTCATTTGAGAGACATATAGGAAATATTTCTTTTAAAATTATTTAGTATTTATTAAAATAAACTACTAAACATTATATTTTAATTATTTTTTAAATAATAAAAGATAATTTATATTTTTTGATCCACTGACATTTTGTTAAGAACGGTTGCAATCACAGGTATTTATTTGTCAAATGTCACAAATATTTATTCGCCAGAGTATATAAAACACTTATAAAATGCTATTTTAATCACCAGAATATAAAGACATATGCTTCTATATCAAAATTTTGTTTTTTGTTTACAATTTTGTACTACTAAACTGTTTTCACGCCATAATATTTTTAAAATCCAGTAAGTGGAAAAGGTATTGACATTATTAATTTTTAAGATAGAAAACATATTTCAATATAGTTAAAACTCATCAGGTGTACGTTTCTCATTGGAGAAGTATGTGGCTTCTATCTCAGGACTATACACATTAAATTGTATAGTAATATACAATTTTTTTGTCTAAGAGAATAAGAGTTCAAATGTTTTTGTTAATAAGATGCTTTTGTAGTAACCGAAGTTTATGAATGTGATTACACTTCATGTTGTGTTACTTACGAAAGATATTTGTAACGGAAACCACAATGACTGAATGGTTCTAGAAATTATGTTTAATAATTCATTAACTGAATAGTTATCTCGAGCATGAATATTTGTTATGATGGTAAATCCATTTTAAACAGTTGATGCTAGTATATTAAGTATTTGGAGGCATATAGTAATGATAAAGCAAGCAAATTTGAATAAATTTAAATAATCAACGAATATGGTTTAGTTAAAAATAGTTTACATCACGGAATATCAACGTCACTAACTTATAAAATTGTTAAAACTTTATTGAGTTTCTAATCATCATTTTTTAAAAGACATAATATTAAGGATATATTAATTGTTTAAGAATAGTGTACAATAACTTAAATTTTATATATGATATATATATTTGAGACAAATAAAGTCTTGTAAATATTTATTGAATACTCAAAGAATAAATATTTTTTAGAAAGCAATTATCGATAGTTACTCCATAAGATTCTTAATTATCTTGTTTTCAGTTCTTAAAATGCAAATTATCCCATTTCTTTCAATGCAACAGGAATTTATAAGTTCAGAAATATAATTTAATTGTGTAAATCCTTTAAAAATAATGTCATGTGTTTAAGAAAGATTAATTTGTATATTAATATCATAATTAATTTTTCACAAAACATCTTGTGAACACTTGGATTTTTGTCACATATTTTTAAATATCTTTTTAGCAAAAGCTGATTTTAAATTGCGTAAAAAAGCATATCATTCTGTTAAGCAATCAGAATGTAATTAAATTTTAAATACATCAATGAGCTCTTAAAAAGATTTATTCAGCCAGCAATTATTTTTCAAAAGCCCAAAGGGATATTTGTAAATTACAGTCAACGAACCATTTTTGTTTGCCTTTTTGCATACATTAACAAGAAAAATTGCTAACGGGGAAAAATTACTACAAAAGTTTCTTACATTTATCTTACTTTTCATTTAAAATTTATTATTAATTTAAAAGTTATTCAACATTATGTACCTGGCTTATTTTTGTAGAAAAATACTGCAAAATTTTAATGCTTACATTTTTTTGGGCTCAATGATTAATTACGCAACGTGAAATTCATGAAAAATATAATTAGACATGATGTTTTGACAATTTATTACTTATTTAAATAATTTAATACACATAATGATAAATTAAATGACAATTAAAGACAATTAATATTTAAAAAATCTAATATTCATTGCTCCTTTATTAAGTCTTGATAATAATAAAATAATTTCGTCTCATAGTATGTAACTGATATAATTTTTGAATGGAGTTTAATAGAATCACAAAAATTTTAATTTTTAATTTAGTTATAGCACATAATATATTTAGTTTGTCTTTTACAATTATTTTGTATAATTTAATTTTTTAAAGTTAATTAAAAATTTCTTAAGTTAATTTTTAAAAATGCATTTTGATAATCAGTTAAAATATACTTATTAAAAGAAATTTTATAAAATTATGTTTAATATAAATTTATCAAATCTAGGGGGTATAATATAATTTTATGAAATCAGTAATGTTATTTTTATCAAATCTAGGGAGTTCGTAATTTATGTTTTAATACGTGAATTTAATTTTCTATTCAGTCAGGAATTATTTCATAATTTTAACAGATGCTGTAAAAAGTTTTTATTAATTCTTCTTTGTGTGCGAAATAAAGCGAGAGAAAATTTAATGACATTCCATTGAGAGTGATAAAAATTCAATTAACCTGCATTTATTAATTAAATATTAATTAGCCTCATCATTATTAAGCAAGGTTGCAATAATTGGACAGTTAATGCTTAAAAATGCTTTTACAAGTAAAAATAACAATATTTGCACAATAAGGCAAGAAATCGATAAAACATTTCATATTTTTATAAAATAAAATTTATATTGGGAAAATAAACAAAATGTCTAATTGCTTATAAAGTTAAAGTTTATTTATATATTTTAACAAAGAAAACTTCTATAGTTTAATGCATTAATCATTTATAGCATTTGATTCCTTAATATATCTTGTTAAATATAATAAGAGAATTAATTTTAAAATATGTATTATTCTCAAATTGACGATTTCTTCATAAACTCGTTTTTTTTATTAAAAACTTAATTTTATATCACAATTATGCTACTGAAACTAGTATTTCTGTCTTAATGTCTGATTTATTATCCCTCATATGAAGTTTCTATTATTAATGGCTATTGGCTAACTAACCTTTCGCCACAATAAGGCCAGAAATTGCTATTCATTTAGAGTTACCCAGTTTGCATCCGTGAACCAAGTCACTGAGGCGAGTAGCATTACTTACGTCACACCACCACAAATCGGTTTATAGGGCGGGCCACATTCATACATCATCTCAGAAAAGGACAAAAAACACAGATAAAGAAAAAGTACATCCATGCCAGACCCGGGATTCGAATCCAGGTTATCTCTATCCGAAGTCAGGTGCGTTAACCACTAAACAGGGTAGGTGGCTCGATCAAATGAAGAAAAATTTTAGTATTTCGATATTTGAAAAGATTTGTCATCATAAGGAAACTAATTTTAATTTTTTAATTACCTCACATGATATAATATTTCAAATTTTCAACCATTCTTTTCATATTTAGATAATAATTTATTTGAGAATTTTGGTTTTAGCTATGCATGAAAATTGTGGTTATTATTTACATATAACATGTTTACTACTATTGGCATATTATTTAGCACATTTTAATCCATTTACAGATTAATATAATTGATGTTTCCAAAAAACGTTTTTTTATATCCAAATAATTATTACATCAAAATGATGCATACAAATAATAAAATTGTAAAATGAAATAAACCTAAATGGCTTGTCTGAAATGCGCATTTTAAATTTCAAAAATTGCCGAAAAATAAAAGTTTAGTTGCCAATTTTCTCTTAATTAAATTTAATTAGTTAAAAATAACCAGAAGCATCAGAAAAAACTGGAAAATAGTAAACATATTTACATTGGAAATAATTTAAATAAAAAAAAGCTTTAATTTTGTTTGATAATTATAAAGTACTTTTTAATTTATTTAAAGGAATGAATAGCTTTTCGATATGTAGTAGTGTTTATAAAGTATAAAAATTCTAATTATTACAAAATACGGTAATCTGAAATGCACTAAATTGTATTATGGACGTTCCATAGAAGAAAATAACAACAATCACTTATGATTTTTGAGAACTATTAAAAGTAAATATTTTTATTTATATTTTTTATTCTTAAAAATTATATTATAAATAGGGGTATTTATGAGACATTTAATGTCCCTTATAAAAATTTCTCAATTATTTTATTCCAAAACATTTCCATAGATCTTCTTTTGATCACAAGATGGCGCGCCATTCTCTTAAATTAAGCATTTTATAATGTAATACTGCAGAGATATATGTTTCGCTATTTTTAATCTTCGGACTATCTTTCAAGCAACCGTTTTATCTAAGCGTATAATAATTTATTGGAAAGATGAAACTTTCAAGCATGGATATTTATTTTGAGTTTTAACTTTAAGCTCTTTTTGAAGATGATTTATTCGATGAAATTTCTTGAAGTTATCGACATCGTTTACATCAATTAGATATTTAACAATATAATATCGATTTCTGAAGCTACATTTGAGAAATTTATATTTTTGATCAGAATTTTACTATTTAATGCTACACAATTATATAGATTATTCTCTCAAACACACTGAAAACATAAATTTGATTTATAATAGATTATGAATAGCTATATTCATAATCTA
>JAPDSC010145952.1:25962-37833 GCA_026290005.1 Latrodectus geometricus | reverse complement strand
TGTGTAAATAATCCCTCTTGCAGGAGACACATAAAGGAAGAAAATATTGCTTATTTAAGATACGGCATTTGCTTTTAAGTTTTTTTTTCTATAAGCTTTTCACTATGCCTCGAGAAGACACGGAGCGTTTTTCGAGCAAGTTTCTGAGTATGACCGAGGAAGAATAATAGGTTAGATTTCGGTTTATAATTCAAAGAAGTCTGTAATAGTGTTGAACATATTGTAATGCTGATTTGTAATCGCTGACTTGAATTGTAATGCTGACTTGATCTCATCACTTTAGTGCTCTTGTTGATAGACCTATTGTGAGCATAACAGTAATGGATTATTCATCACAACACATTCTGTCAGTTACGCATTATTAGGCGTCTTTTAGCACCATTTGACGTTATTTACTTCTGACTAGAATCTACATAAGGCATTGATTGCTACTTTTATCCTTGACTCAAAACCGAAGGAATTTATGCCGCCAAAAGTGTGATAAACGACGGACATGGACCACAAACTAGAAAAAAAACATTCTTTATGCAGATTAATCTCGTTTCTTCCAGTAACACTACGATTATCGGATACAAGTACAGAGATACCTTGATAAGATACTGCTGAGCAGTTTCATTCTCCACTTTCACAGTGGTTCTGCATCTGGTAATATATGTTGGGTTGGTATTGAATTTCATATCTGCATTGCTCTAATACACACTACAGAAATACTGAATTGCCACCGCTACAACTCTGATATGTTGAAGACCATAGTATTCTCAGGCCTTCAGTGAGTGCCATAAGCCATATTCCAAAAGAAAAATGTGACACTTAATGTACAAGGGTTTTCTTTTTTTTTTTTACATCAGGTTTAATTCTTTACTGTGCTAGCTTATTCTCTCGATGTATTTTCAATCGAAAACGAATGATTTTGCTTGTACAGACACTGATACACCACACACACCTGATGTCACCCAAAATTAACTTGGAAATAGGTGGAAATTGGATGGACTTGAATATATGAAGAACGTATCCGAAAGTCATTTTGATTCCATACAAAGATGTGTGGCAGTGAAAATAACCTACACAAACTATTGATTGTATCATCATCTTTATTTCATAATAGGCTGTTTCTGTCAAATAAATTTTATAATATTTCTATTTTCCTTGGTACAGTACAGTGTATATTTATTAATACAGGGTGTATAGTAAAGTTTCTTGTGTGTATTCATCTCCCTAACATCTGGTCAGTGGCATATTTTCTATTGAAAAATGTTTCAAATAAAGGGAATTATGTAACTTTCTGATTTCAAAATTTGATTGTTAAAAAAATTTAAATTCTTAATATTTATATGGCTCCGAGGTTTTATGATTATATTTTGAAAACAATGCCCTTTCCTTAATGAATCTAACGAAAAAGTTAAATTTCTCGGCAACAAAAATAAGTGAGATTTTAAATTAAAGATTTATGAGAGATTTTTCTTTATGCTTTAAAAGGATGGCTACAAAATCAACTAATATAATTTAGAAAAATTCTTGAAAAGCGCAATCTTTTGGAGAAATGAAATTCTTTCATTCCATATATAAGATGAATATTTATAGTGATAAGGCTGTATACATTATGTTGGAACTTAAAGCAATGATATCTGGGATCTAAGCATGGAAATTGTGTCACAATTATGATCAATCAGCCTCTGATAAGTCATTTCAACGGGGGACGTATAACTACCGTATCTCCCCCTTAGAGATTCCATACGTTTTACATGCTAGTATACGTATATTAACACCGACAGGTTCATTGATGAGTATTAAATCCATTCTGGATCTTACGCCTCGGGGGAGCTGTCAATATTTCACCACAAGCAACTATCCCACAGGCTTAAAATTTATCAGGAATATTGGGTGTCGTCTTACGATATTTTTACACTGATTTTCTACTAACTGTTGCATAAAGTGAGTGATCGTGTTTCAATTCATTTTTTTATCATATTTCTAAATTAATTTCACTTATTTGTAGATATCGCATTTCTCAACCTTTCTGGTGTTAAATTAGCTAACTCATATTTAATGTTATTTGAAAGCTATGAAAATATCACATTGGGTGATAAACAATAAAAAAGTATTTTGAATATGCACCTATAATTGAAACATTATGAAAATATTTACGTGAACAATTTTCTGTGTGTAAACGGTTTAAAAATTTTAGGGTAAAAGAAGTATTTGGACAATAGTTGATTACCCAATTAGATTTTCTGCCCATTAATTTGGAGATTTCTAAATTTAACAGAAATTTGCTACTTCTCAAATTTTGTTATTTTTGGCATTTGTTGCATTTGTGCCACACATACCCATGTAAGACTAGCCGCATGTACTTGTAAATCTAGCTACAGTCATACACATGCTCATGCAAAAACCCAGGCAAACATACTCTCTGGTTCAGGATACACTGAGACTTATCTGAATAAACTTGAAGTCATTATAAATGTTAAAAGCCTCTCATTTCTGTTAATTATAAATTATATAGATAGAATTTTCATATAGATAAAATTTTCATTGTGAAAATTTCAGGTATAAATGATTAATTAAATAAAATTTTTACCAGCATAATTTACTCTTGATTTTGTATACGCTCAAAATAATTATTAGAAAAAATTAACAATTTAAGCAATAAATATATTCTTTCTATTATTTACTCTCTAAAGAAGCAAGAACCTTCTATATTTATTTGATCTAAATGAATATGAAAGAAAGTAGACAAAATTTCAAGATTTTGTTACTTATTTTATTAAAATAACATCTTTAACATTTACGAAACAGCATTTACGCAAAAATGATATATTTTGAATAAAAAATGAAACACCGATTCTTTCAGTGATGTTTAAAACCTGATAATCAGAAGAATTCTTCCGTTTAAAAAATATTTCTTTAAATTATTATTTTTTAACTTTAACCTTCTCTAATCATTTAAACTTGAATTTACAAATATCTATTAATACAGAATTTTTTTAAAATGCCAAAATTAAATTCTTATGCTTTTAATTTCTCGATAAAATAGAAAAGTTGTTTCTTAATATAAAAAGTTTTATCCATTTATTTAAAAAGATTTATCTTTTTCCAAAAATTACAAAAGCTCTACTATTTCAATATTAATCCATTTTAAGTGTTTTTTTGCAAAACTGAATTTTATGTAAATGCATGTCTTAAATAATTAAATTTCCTTTCTTTAGGAAATAAATTTGACTTTAACGAGTTCAATCATAATCCACTTTAAATCATAGGAATTTGTAAGTAATATATTCAAATTTATTTCATTTTACGGAAGTTTAAATACGCTGCTTAAAATGCCTAAATATATTGCAGGTTAATGAGATTTAAACATTTAACTTTTCTAGCTATGTTTGACAAATGAAGGAATAAATATTCCCATCTATTAATAAATTCGGAAATGAATTCTTATTTTGAGGCAGTTTTGAGAATGATTTAAGGATATACTTATTCCTAATTTACATACATTCTTATCATTTACCTTAATTAATTTACTTATTTGAAGCATTTTCATTTAGTGTAAAACTAAATTGTTTATAGTAATAAATATTTAGAATTTTATACAATTATGTAAATTATTTTTTAGAAATATCCAAATTAATGTGAAAAGATTTCTATGCAAAGAATCTTTCATAATATTTTTGTTTCAATATTTATATCCAAAAGAATGATAGTATGAAAAGAATACAATGAATTCACGAGTATCCTTTAGAATTTCATTCATTTCGTGGATTATCCGCGATATCTGGATTCCAGAGAATTTTAATATTTAATAAAGGAGAATCTCATACAAGAAAATAGAAACTTCCAACAATTATCTAAAAATATATATAAATTTGTAAGAAGGAATTAACTAAAAGGTTTTGACTCTCTAAGTGTAATATGTTTAATATCTCAAAAAAGTTTCTGCAAGAAAATCTTGGAAATGGAAAAGCAGAATTTATTCCATATTTACTCTTTCTATAATAAATAAGTTTGCGTTTGATATTAAGATATAAGTTTTTGATAAGAAGTTTGAAGTTCTTACGTTAAATAGTTTAGTTTATATTAGGCTTGTAAATAAATATTTTCTTCGATGTGTGCATATTCGTTTCTTTTGTACTCTTATACAGAATAGTTTTTCCATTATGTAACACATTTATTTAATGAAGGTTTATATAATATATAAACATTTTAATGAATTTAATCCCTTTTACAGGTATTTCTGATACTGTTTACAATAAAATAAAAAAAACATTTAGTAAAGGAATGGCATAAAAAATTGTTTAAAATCAATGTCTACAGCTTATAGAGTAAGAAAAAATCCAACAATTTATATTTCTTTGGTAGAATATAAGGGAAAATAGATTTTTGTATGAAAATTGAAAAAAATATTTACTAAAATTATAAAATATTTTACATTAAATATATCAATAAATTTATAATTCAAAAATAGATACGCAGTACTTTCTCAAAATGCTTGATGCAAAAGATGAAATGGAAAAGATATTATAAGTAGTTTCAATAGTGAAGTGTATTATATTTCTATTATAATATTAAAATATATTAATAACAAAACATGTTTGGGCAAAAAGTGTTAAAACAATAAATAAACTTTTTTTTTCTTGATGTAAGTAGTAGCAATTCTATATCATATCAAGTTGAAAAAGATGCACGCTTAAAAATATGTGATTTAAGACTCATTCTCTATATATTCAGTTAGTGTGCAATTTATAAAAACATATTTAACAAAAAACTGATTAATCTAGTATATATTTTTATGCAAAATAGTTTTGTTGATTGGATTGTTATTCGTCGGTTCCGTTAATTTAAGTATTCTTTCATGGAGTTTTCTTTTCAAACAGTTTTTATATCTTAAGAATAATGGGTTAAACTTTCCCTATGTTATCTCTTCTAACTCAATGTAAGGGTAAAAAAACCCTTATATTGAAATCTGTTATAGAAAAATAGCAGATATGATGGCTAGGTTATCTTTTTTTCTAACATCGAAATATTTTTAAATAGTATATTTTTATTATATTTTAATGTAAATGCACATTATTTATATACTTAAAATTATTCAAAATATTTCTGTATCCCATTTAAGGCTATTTCAACATATGTAGCAAACTCATCATATGTAATGGATTTACTATAAAAAATGCTTGGATTATTAAATAATTGATGAATATTAATAGCAAAATTCTACCATTCTAACAATGTTTACTAAATTGGCCAATAGATATCCATAAGTAATTTTCTTCCCCAGTTTAATTAACTGTCTATAATAACGGTAACCTTTCAAAAATAAGCAAGAAAGAAAGATTGGAAAATGCTATTGATACATTTGAATAGCTGAAAATAGCGTTGTAACCTCTCTTTCATATTATTTAACAGTGGTTTTTACTGAAACTAGCAATTAACAATTTTAAGTCTAGGGTTTTATTATTCAACTGTAATAGGCCTAGAAAATTGAAGTTTTTAATATTGTTGCTTTATTACCAACAAATATGAGACGTGTTTCAAAGCAGGTTTTCTTTACAACACAATGAAATTAGAATTCTCCGATGGAGATTTCATAGATATTGTTTATATTCTTATTCCTATTTCATATCGTAACAATCTTCCATGTTGGTATTCGGTTTTCTGAATAATGTTCTTCTAAAACCTGGCCATAGATTTCCAGTTCTTTATTTTCATAATTAGAACTTCTGTAGTATAGTTTAATCATCTATTTTCAGATCTAATGTTTAATTTTAAATTCATTTGTTCACAGTTTACAATTCTTTTTAAAACTTTTATTTAGTCCACTCTCCCAATATTTAAGATTCAAAATTTGTTTTTTCATTGATCTTCCTTCTATTTTTCCAACACGTTTTTCACTTTGCCTCGGGGAAGACATGGAACGCTTTTCGAGCGAGTTTCAGAGTATGACAAAGGAAGAATTGTTGATGAGACTTCGGTTTTCTCTTCAAAGAAGTTTGTAATAGTGTTGAGCAAAACGAAGTAATTGTAATGCTGACTTGTAATCACTGTATAAGGAGAGAACGACAGAATAACAGGACAGATCTCACCAATCTCGTAACTTCACTGCACGTGCTGTTAGCCATATTCTGATGTAAGTATATTCTGTATTATTTTCATATTCTGTAAGTATATTCCTATTCTGATATTCTGATCATGGCAATAATGGATCACTCACCACATCAGAAATTACAGTACAACACATTCTGTAAGTTACGCATCCTTAGGTGTCTTTTTGTACCATTTGACGTTGTTTATATGAAAGTAGAGTGTTTGCAAGACATTGATTGCTACGTTTATCCTTGTCTCAAAACTACAGGAATTTGTGCCGCTGCAATTCCCGCAGGACATGGGTCCACAATTTGGAACAATATTATTTATACTGATTAATCCTCCTTCTTCTTGCAACACTACGATAGTCAGATACGAGTGTAGAGATACCGTGGTAGATTCCTTGCTATTTATTTTATAATGTTTAGATCTTTAGTCATATAGTTTAATCATCCATTTTCAGATCTAATTTTTAGTTTTGGATTCATATGCGTACGGTTCACAACGCTTTTGAAGCCTTTATTTGGTCTACTCTCCCAATACAATTATGTTACGATAAACACCGAGATTTATCATAGATTTATCATCATTTATTTTTTTTCAAAAATAAAAAAACTTAAAAAGTTGGTTGGTAATGATGACACTTGGCAATGACAAGCCTGCCCATCAAGAGACTACGCGAATGAAGTCAGAGAGGGAGCGTCTTCCGTTTTTGAATAGATCACCCTCATACGATGGTGGAAGTACGACTTTTGGCTCACAGATGGCAGCACCTTCTAAATCTTCCAATTCAGAAATTCAAACCAGTGAAGGCCCATATCCTGGCTCCAACCACCCCCAGAGGTATTAATTCGTAATGGGAACAAGGATCACATTTTGACTGCTTTCATCAAAATAATCCTTCATCATTAAAATTGAATAATGCTTTATCATTAAAATAATACTCAAAAATTATTCAAATAATCAAAATATTATTTCTTTATAGAAAAAAAATTAGCTGTTTCTTTGAAATCTATGACACTATAAATATACAAGTTATAAACCACTAAATCTTTTGTAATATTTGACTTTATAGTAATGTTTATAATTCATAAAATACAATTAGTAATGTAATAATTCACAAATTAATTTTTAATACATTTTACACTGCTAATGTCAAATATAAGAAGAAACAACATTTGCTAAATATCTTAACATTCTTTTAGTTTTATAACAATATGACAAATATCTTTACAAATTATATCCTTTCAAATAGACATTATGTTACAATTATAGAATACTAATTAATTTATTTTTGTTATATAATAATAATCCATTGCAATTAAACTTTTCCCTTTGAGATTGACAAAATATTTTATTTTACTTCCTGGAAATTCCATTTTAAATTTTAAAATTTTAATTTGTCTGTTTTCTTAAAGTCCTTTCAAGTACTTTTCACTAATTGAATTTCACTGGCAAGAGAAGAGATGTTTACATTTTCAGAATTTAAATTCTGTTTACACCAAAATATTCGAGAAGCAAACTCCAATTATGAAATCTGGTATTTGTATAGTCAATAGATAATCTAATTGAAAATGTTGAGAGAGCACCTTATCCTTACAACATTGTCAATTATAATCAACAGAATTAAAGAACAAGCATACTTTTCTGATAAATGAGTTTAAAATCTATCTCATTTAATGGAAATCGGAGAGAATCTGAAATGCGTGTATCATAAATATTAACATTATCATATGCTTTGGTTAACGATTTTTCTTAATAATATTTTGACTAATTATTTTCCTATTATTTGTATAGAAAATCCTTATGCTTATATTTGTTGCATAAGAAATTTTCAAAATTTATTTATATGTTTAGAGGTAAATTTATTACAAACATTTAACTTTAATATACTTATTTATTTATTTTACTATACTTTATGCATTATTTTGTTATATGGTATTTATTATTTATTAATATACTTACCATTAAAATTGTAACATAATATTTATCAAATACAATGCTCTGAATGTTTGAATTTAAATTAATTAATAAAATTGAAATTTTTTTATATTTTTAATTTTAGTTTTACTTTTTGAAAATTATAAAAAATAAAAATGTTTTCTGTATGATGCTTAGCATATATAGAAAGGCACTATGCATTAAGCATAGTAAATTTAATGTGTTATATCACTATTTTAGTGAAAAAAGATTAGTTTAAATGCATGCATTTTTCAAATAATTTATTAATTGAATAAAGATGAAATTGATATTTCCCATTGAAATAACTTTGTTTTAACACATTCAGGGATTATATATCATAATTTAAAAGTTCAATAAAAAAATATACTTGTAGCATTTGAAACTTATTTAAAATTGAGTAATCATTTTCTATGTGTTATATCTATATATCTATCTATCTATCTATCTATCTATCTATCTATCTATCTATATATATATATATATATATATATATATATATATATATATGTAACTAACCAACAGATAAAAATATTTATTTTTCATAACTTTGTTTTGATTTCACTTAATTAATGTTGCTGTTTGTAGCAAGAATAAATCCTGAGTAAAATTACTGATTTCTTAATTAAGTGTATTTTTAATTACATACATTTTAATTACACACATAAGTTAAAGTAAACAATTATAATTAAAAAATTCCTTAGTAATTCTTAACTTAGATATTTTGTTTTAATTTCATCATTTATTAAACTTCTTAAGTAAAATTAAAATTCTCTTGCATGCATTTATATTATTTTGCGTTGAAAAAAATAATTTAAAATACGTATACTTTTTAAAGCAATAAAATAAAATGATTATTTATGTTGATAAAAAATGTTCTATACCTAATTGAAATGAATATATTTGTCTGCAACTTTAATGTAGTTTATTGTTTGCTGAAAGAATAATCGAATACTTTAAGATATATTTTGCTATAACTTACATATGCAGTAAATTTTTAAGGAAACATAAAAAAATAAGCCTTGATTATTTTACTAAAATATTATGCAGATAAAAATCAGGTACTGAATATTTTATGCAAATAAAAGTATTTTGTTCCTAATTGGAATGAATATACTTGTTTACAGAATAAATTTAATTTTTTTATTTGCTGAAAATATTAGAAGAATACTTTTGGTAGTACTCGTATATTTTACTATAACACATTCTTGGAGATAAACGTAGTAGAAAGATGGAGAGACAAATATTTATTATTCATAATGAAAATAAAAATTTTGATGAAATGATTTAAATATTTTAGAAAACATTTTTCTTTTATAAATTAAATTTCTAAGTAGTTTTACAATTTAATTTAAAAGTTCATTTTTATCTATTGTTTTACAAAGTAAATTATGTCTTACAAATGTTATGATCCAACATCGTTTTATATTTAGATAAAATATAAAAGAAACAACGATTATATAAACAGAAATAAAATTTATAAATATAATCATTGCTTTGTTTATCTTTGGAAATTCTGATAGATATTTTAAAATTAGAGCGTTATGAACTTTACATTTTATTCCTATATTGTGTATTTACTTCTATTGTATTTTCCGTGATAAACTGCTCAATTAAATCTCATACATCTAGTGATGCACAAAAGATGATTAAAATAATGTTAATTGAACTAAAAGTGTGAGGTATAATGCATTTCTTTATCGTAAATAATTCTTCCTTCAATAAATCATTATTAATATTAATCTTGATATAAGCATTGACTATCAACTTTTTTGCGCCAGAAAATTTCCTATGTAAAGAAAGAGTTGCGTCTTTTTACATAAATCCTTTAAAAATGAATTTATATATTCCTTTTGCCTTGAATTGTACTATTTATGTAATACAGAGACAAACATTAATCTTCATTGGATTTCTTGTGCACGTTCAATGGAAAGTACATTTATTTTACAAATGCATTCCAGTTCTTTGATGTTGTTCTAGGAGTTTGTTCTTCAGATATTTGTATATGATTTAAAATACATTCTACTAAATAAAATGTAACAAATATATAAATATTTAGAAGTATTCGTAATACGTTATATTTGCGTGTTTATATATATATAATAGCAGAATATATTTTACAAGCATCCTGCTGCTGATTTATACAATATATAGAGTTTTTTAAAGATCAATATTTCAAAGCTGTTATCTAACACACACTTTTCATATAGTTAGAAATTATTCATGTATATTTACCAACTTTATTTTATGCATACAACATTCACGTATTAAACAAATATTTATGTTTCAGATCTCAATTCTTTTATATAAAGAATGAATATTCGTATGAATGGAGAGCAAATTGATTTCCAAAAACAGTTATAAATAATTTTGCCTCTTATTTCTAAGAGCTTAGGAATTGATTTGATTTTCGTAATTAAAAATTTTAACATTCATATTATACTAAATACATAGTAGATACTCAGTATAAAAAAAATAAATTTATAATTTTTTTAATTTTTTATTGGATTAAAATCCATATTAGCTTAAACTTAATAATAATAATAATAATAATAATAATAATATATATATATATATATATATATATATATATATATACATAATATATATAATATATATATTCATAATGGATATAAAACTATTATGCAACTACGAACTACTATTTGATAAGAATTAAGTAAATATATGTATTATGTGGTTGCAAATTAAGATGAATATTATTATGTTGTGTGAAGGAAAAGTTTTAAAAGTGTTTGTCTACTGTTCACAAAAAATATAACTTATATTTTTAGTAAAAAAGCATTCGTTTTCAGTTTTCTTTTCTGAATCAATATTTTAAAGAAGGAAACTATTCTAATTCTATGCATTAGAAAATTATTATGGCATATAGATAGAACTCTAAATTTCAGAATTTATAGAATTCACATGACGAGAGATTTTTGTGAAAGATAAATTAGGAACATGTATTATATATTCAATAATGTTAAAAATTTTATTTTTTTTCTTAGTATGTGAAGATATTATTTTAAAATAAATTTCTCAAACCGAGCAATAATTTGAATAATAAATATTTTAAAAGAATTTATTGCCAAATATTTTGATGCTTAAAAAATGAGACTGGTTAAAGTAAAATATTTATGAAAGAATGATTTTTAAATACTTAAAGAAAAATCTTATAAACAATGCAAAAATAAAATAAAAGTTTTTTATAGAAATAAGATATATTAATATTGATTGTTAACAAGCATCAAAGTTAATAACAGAAAAACATCTTGTAAACAATATTTAAGTCTTATAATACAGATATAAAGAAATATGAAACGAAGAATATAATTTAAGAAACACACCAGGATTTATAAACATATAAATACAAATATTCTTGATTCCCCCCAATTATCAGTGAAATAAGAATGTATCTTTAAATTTATTAATCAGTGAGAATATTAGGGATTCATTTGTTTGAATATAACTAGCTAAGTAGATGTACAAATCTCATTAAATCTTATCAATATATTTCAGGTTCGGTGAGTAGTAAAAAGCTCAAAAGCATTTTTTAAAATTCAGTATCTTAAAAAGGAAAAATGATTGTACTCATTATGAAATCAAATTGATTATTCTTATTTAAAGAAATTTAACTAGAATAGAAATGTATTTAAACAAGATTTAGTTTTGTAACAAGCTTATATAAAATTACAATTGAATTGCAAAAAGAGTTTGTAAATTATACAATAGATAAAAGATATTGTTTTAGTATCGTATGTGTATGTGTATATGAACTTATTCGTTAGCGAAATTGTTTCCATCAATTATATTTAGAGAAACAAAGATTATGTT
>JAPDSC010145951.1:0-19582 GCA_026290005.1 Latrodectus geometricus | reverse complement strand
CTTAAACATTTCAATTAAGAAAAAATAAATATAAAGTTTGTTACATGACGAATAAAATAATGAAATAATTGATAAAATTACATAAAAAGAGAGCATTAAAATATACCAATTTTCAATCCTCAAAATCTACTTGTTTCTCGATAATTTAATTAACATATCAAACAAACAAACATGTTTTCTAAACATAACTGAAAAAAATATCAAATAAACAAATTAATTTAACAAAATGATATAAAGAAAATATTTCACAAATGCTTTATGAAGAATATCATTATGGAACATTATTTATAAAACATAAACTTGAGACATTCCATTGTATATTCATGTTGAATTTTTTTCTTAAGTAATATTATTTAAAAATAAAAGCTAAGCAAGGATAATGTTCAATAATAAAAATATAGCAAAGATTTGTCGTTTTAATAAATGATAGGCTTATAATCACAAGCATTGTAAGAAATACGCTCTTTTAAAAAGTTAACATTAAGACTAAAAAATAAATTTATCTATAAGCTTGTGTATTTTTTTTGAAAGTGACATTTGAATTCAATTGAATAAATTTAAATTACATGTTAAGAAAAAATGTAAATGGAGTCTCTGGTTAAAGTAATACAAAAATTTTCTGTTTCTAATTAAAATGAATTTATTACATGGTTGTAAATGTGGCTTCAGATATAATTTGCCTAATGAAAAATAAGCTTTTTTTATTAATAAAGAATTTATATTGATGAAAATATATGCTCCAAAATTCTTTCATTAATATAAAATCTTTTCTTCTTAATTAATATTTTTCAAATCTTCATGTAATATTTATAATTTTGGAAGTTGAAAATTTGAATATTTTAAATAAATATTAAACATTCTGTAAAAAAACACAAAATTCCGTAACATAAAATAAATTTTTAAGAATATAGGACTTATTTTTATAATCTTAGGTTGAATAGTTAATGTATGAAATATCAGGTATATTGTAAAGTGTTCTATCCCTATTGTTTTGTTAATATATAAAAATATTATATACTGCTTTATTTTCTTGAAATAATTAAAATTGCTTACAAGAAGTAACATTTAAATATATAAAAAAAGAAATTTGTGCTTGCATAATGTGAATAAATATCCACACTTACTGATGTAGAAAAGTTTTAAATAGTAGGAAAGATTGCCAGCAAATCAACTGATTTTATTTAATGATGATTATCAAGAGAGTAATAAGTTTATTAATGAATCCTGTATATTAAAAATATGTTCTTTATAATATGTTTTTTAGCTTGATATTTATTAAGAAATTTGTTATTATAATTTTGATATTTATTATTATAACTTTGAAGAATTACTTTCAAATTTTTAACTAAACAATAAATAAATATTAAGTAAAAATAGAAAAATAGAAATATAATACAAAAATTAATTTTTGTTTTAAAGTTAAATAGCAAATAAGAAAACATTAATTGTTCAAAATACTAGTTTACAGATTTAATAATTTCAAATTAAAAAATTTAGTTTTAATGTATTACATTTAAATAATTTTAATTGCTTACTCTTATTTGTAATTTAAACACATTGTCCTGAGAAACATGTATTTGCGATTGAAAAATCTTTTTAAATGTTAGTTAAATATTATGTACATTAGTTATTTTTAATTAATGTAAAATTAATCAAAATAGCAATTTAAGTAATTCAAATAGTTTAGCAAAGATTTCCGCTTAATAAATATAATATTCCTAAATATGTTGCATAATAATTTAACAGCTTTCAATATATGTACTTTAAAATGTTTGATAATTTTGAATATAATTATCTGAAACCTATATTAACTCTCCTGCTTTAATATTGCACTTTCTACTGTAAAGCAGCTTATCGCGTAGTAAATAGTTAACTAAACTTAAGAACTTGTCAGAGGTAGTACAGAAATACGCTTATGAAATATATATATATTAGAAGTTTATTTTAATTAAATCATCAATAAAATAATGTTTTTCTTTTACTTCATTATAATAATGATTTTGACTCACTCTATCCAATGTTATCATAATATTTATAAAAACTAAATGGTTGTAAATGAAAAATATGAAAGCATTAATTATTGCATTGTTATTAGTTTAGGATCCAAGGAACTCAAATATTCACGAAAAAATCTTTAGTTACAATAACACACATGAGTCAAATTCTAATTATTTGAGTGCCTAGTTCAATAAATTGAAAACTGTTTTGTATATTACTTGCAATAATAAACAGTAAGCAACATGTTGAAGTAATGTTAATAAAAAAATGAACTAATTTTTTATGAAAAAAAAACTCTGGTTTAAGAGTTTTAAAAAGATAAAAACATTTAAAGAATGAGTTAAATTTTCTTTCGAATATCATCATTTTTCAATTTTATTTTATTCGGTATGTTCAAAGTTAAAAATACATCTTCTCTGACATTTATAATCTATACAAATTACGATTATTGCATTTAAAAATCAATGGCTGCAATTTTAATGATATTTCAAGCAACTACTATATATTTGGAATTAAAATTAGAACAAAATATTATAATAACATAATTCTTTTAAAATATCTTATAAAAAATAAAACTGCTGTTCTTAGCATGGACACTAGTCAAATAAAATCGTAACCCTCAATTATAGGGTAATCCATCAAATCTGACAGCAAAAATAAAAGTATTCCACGGAAAAATTTTAGTCTTCTCAAGTATGTAGGATAATGTATCGATTGAGTAGAATAAAATAACTTAGTGTAGCTGGATAAAATTATTTTTGTCGTCGTCGGATATTTAGGGTGGATAATATTTGAGAAGTGAAACAGAAATTTTGTTGAATTTGAATATCATTTATATTAGTAATTTGTTTGTTACGTAAAGAAAATTGTAAATAATTTTTCCCGATTTTTATTAAGTGTTGGCTTTGTGTTTATAGGTAATTTTATTCGTCCATTCATTGTCTTGATATTTTTATATTTTGTTGTTCTGGCAATATGTGTTGTGTTGAAAAGAAAGAAATTTTGGATTTTTACTGTGAAATGAAACACACATTTATCTAAACAAAAAAAAATGAACTTTAAATCAGGCAAATATCACCCGTTATGTTTGAAAACTTTTTCCATCTTTCTGGTAACTTCATGATCCTGTGCTCATAGAATTTCCGTATCTTAACAGCAAAAAAACTCAACCAAGTGTGATTTAATGTTGCCATTATTACTGAAATTTTTATCATTTAGGAAGTTTTATAAATTTTGAAATTAATGATAATCCAATGGTGTAAATTCGGGACTCTATGGATGATACAACATGGCATCCCGACCAAGCTTTAGTAGTTTCTTAGATGTTGATAATGATGTGTAAAACCACGCATCGTCGTGATGGAACATGTTTTCTTTGCAATTTGCTAACTCTGGTCTTTTCTTATTGATTTCTTCTTCAATTTCGCAATTTATTAGCAGTAAACATCTAAGTTTATCTTTTGATTGTTTGAAAGCCGCTTAAATTGAATGAACACCCTTGTAATTCCACCAAATTAAAAAAAAAAAAACATGGTCTATTTTAATTTAATGGTTTGTGTTAATTCACCATGCTTGAACAATGGTCTTTTAATGTTATTGTAGACTATCCATTTTTCATCACCAGTGATAATTCACTTCAAAACAGGACAAATTGCATTCCCTTAAACTGCGTTTTTCAGTTATTGGTTAGTATTGTTAAGTGAATTTCTCTCATTTCATGTGGAACCCTAATATCAAATTTCTTATTAAATCAAACGTCAATTACGATTTTAAATTCTTGAATATGATACATTTAATTGTTTTTCAATCTTATAGGTATATGATGATTTGATTCAACTATGACTTTTGCAATCAACTTCATTGTTGATGACATTCAACTTCAAATGGTCAACAAAAGGTTGGTTATCTTTCAATAAGATATTTCTAGATCGAAATTTCTTAAACCACTTCTGACACTTTCGTTCTGTTGAACGATACACACCATGATTTTCACTTACCTCTTTATGGGACTCAAAATACTTTTTTATCTTTATGAAAATATGAAAGTAAAATGAGTTGAAAATGATTATTTTTGCACCCCATGTTAAAACTGTCCGTAATCAGTCAGTTGTAAAAAAATTACATGGAATTTGCTTCTGTAGTAACTTAAAGGTACATCAAATACCAAAATTTAAAAGAAAAAAATTCTAAAAATGATAGAGAATAACAAGACAAACATAGTACTATCAACTGATGAAAACCATAATCATTTTATTTCCAACCCGATTGAATACACAAGGAGTTATGCATTATATTTTTCATATTATATAATTGATTCTTTGCAATATTTTTGAAATAAAGTTTTCAATTTATATTATAATTTCACATTCTGAATAAATATTCCAGCAAATTTTACAGAACTACCTAAATTTAGAATATTTACCGCATACAAGTTCTGGCAAATTCCTTTTAATGTTTTAAAGTTTTGCTTATGTTTTATGATACTTTTTTATAGCCGGAAGGTATCGGCTTTCATTTTTGACGCAGTATTAGATTCAAAGTGTTTATTAATGGCTTCAGTGACAAGTATTACGTTCCGTGATCGTAATATCCTCCACGTAAAATTGATAGTTCTAATAATGAAGTTGTGCAAGTAATGGGTCTTCTGCTTGATTTCTGTTCCCAAAATTTGCTAAGTTGTTCCTCATCACACGATAAAAAGCATTTGCACAATTCTTGTTGTCGAAGTTTAAAATTCGAAGTATTTCGAAGTTTAAAATTTTATGCAACTGTTCTAGCACATTAATTTAGAGACAATAAGTCAGTCAAGATAAAGGCATACATCGTTTTTCGACTGCCATGTCTTTTTTCCATCGGAAGATTTTTTTTATTTGGTAAAACTTCAATATATTAGGGCAACCATCTTTTTAAATAATTTAAAAAAAATCAAATAAAACAATTAAATCCAACAAACTATTATCATTTTCTACATTAAGAATTCTTAATAATGGCAGAAAAAATCTTACTACTATCAAAATATTGAAATACCTGAAATCCACATGTAAAAATTAAGAAAAATGCAAGACTTAAGTTTAGCTGAAACATAATCTTAATTGTCCAACAAATATTAAAATGACATAAATTGTTTAAAATCTATTGAACAATATATTGTAACCAAATTTTCTAAGAAAAATTACACTTGTTAAGAACTCTTTATCTGAATGAGTATTTTATCTTTAATGAATGTTAACAATTCAAAGCTAAAATTTTGCTAATTAATTTTTAGTTGTAGTGAACAATTATCTATAATGCTTAAAAATCTTTATACCTTAATGAGGATTCTTTGTATTGTATTATTCCCAGTTGAACATTAAAGTCCATTGATAGAAATATGTACTTTTTACGATATTATTAAGTAAAACATTTTTCAATTTTTAACTAACAAGATTCACTTAATTACTGTCTTCAAACAAATTTTCGTTGAAAGTAAAGTGGTATTTTTAAAGCTCTTATTAAAACCACATTAAAAAAGGAAATCTGTTTTGAGATTGATAAAGATATGTTGTTGAAAAAAGGATAATCTGATTATTAAAAATTACGTTTAATTAAATTTAATAGCTAAATGAAAAATGAGATGTGTATGTTCATTAAAAATCTTGAAAAACAAATTCCTTGTATATTGGGATTTCTTACAAATCTTCAATTTTTAATAAATCATTCTCATGTGGTCTATTTTATAATAAATATTTTACTTGAAATATAATTGTCACAAATATTAAGAATTATAAATTTGAAAGTAATTACCTTAATAACTAAGTTATTTTAAATCTCAAGATATTTCTATAAGGAATTTTAGAATTTAGATTCAAATATTGTTTAATGAATTATAAGATTTGGAAGTGTATTTATTTATATGATTATCTATATGCAGTCACTTATATAGATTACCTATGTGTAGTCCCTTTGAAAAATTATTATACTTTCCTTTATTTTTATGCAATTCCTTCAAGTGTAATTTATCTATATAAATAGCTATAAGGCATTTTTATAAAAATGTTTCTTCCTGAATAGCAATATTTCATTAATGTAAAATTTGCCAGAAAATTATATTGTGTTGCGATATGCATATATTAATAAATTTTCTATTCAATCATGAAAAGCAAATGAGGAAATGACACATCAATCAGGTATATAAAACAAGATAATTTATGACAGATTATCTTTAGAAAAATTACATGTGAGTATTGTTTCTACATTAATATAAATATTCGCTAATACTTGTTTATATTTGATACTGTTCAAGGTACAGAATTTGCAGTTGTACAATTACGATTGTTTTTCTACAAAAAGACGTTAAACGTGCTAATTGAGATATCATGTTTCCTTAGATAACAATATAATTCCTCCTACTAAAATGAATTTTGATGTAATATATTATTCTATTTTATACATTTCTTTTCGATATAACATATTAATGGATATTAATATATTTTGTTAAATTTCATCTGTTAACTTTGTCATTTTTATAAGATCATTTAAAAAATTGTTTTATTATTAAAACAAATTTAAATTTTAATAATTAAATATTAAAAAGAAAATATTATTTATATTAATATAAAATATGTATATAAATATTTACATACAAATAATATTCACTCAAATATTATTTAATAAAATCTATCTGTAACTTAAGGAAAATAAAAATACTCATGATTAAAAATTCATAGGATTCAAATTTAAATTATAACAAAAAAGTATTTTACTAAAACAAGAAATATAATTACTCACACGTACATATTAAATCAAATTAGATATTAAATAACGTTTATATTTTAAGAAATAATGTAAACAAAACTATAATACACTAAAATAAAATTGTAAAATATGATTAATTTTATTAGGTTTTTATATAAAAGTTCATTTAGTTACATTAAGTTTATTTAAATTTAAATATTTTTTTCACAACCATTGTTTTATGTTAACTTCAGAGGAGAAAAAAATATTTAAAGAAAGTCACAATTTTTATGTGTTCTGGTTTCTGTAGTTCAATAATTTTTTTGTTCACCTTAACTTCAAAAAATAAATTTTTTGCAAATAATCAAATCTCCATAGTTTGATATGGTTACACGAAATGGATTTTCTCTGTAATAAAACAAATGTTTTTTATTCGAATCTGCCAAATGATCATGCTGTAATAAATTAATGATTATTGCAAACATTAAATTTAGGTTTATTATAAGCATAAATTGAAAAGAATTTTTATTCAACTTTCATAACATGAATAAACAACGATTATTAGGTTTGAGGTCGGCACTTCTAAACTTAAGATGCCTGTCGAATATTTTCAAATATCTACATAGTTTCCTAGAATAATAATACTTGCTGATTAATTCGAAAGGTAATTAATCCTTTATCCAGCAACTTACAGCCTGCCCCAAAGGTTTTGTCAGAAGTCTGATAATGAAGCCTACAAATGATTTCTTTAATGAGACTGTGCCTCAGAACAGGCAACAATTACACGAACATTTTAATATTTCTTTAATAATTTTAATGAATATGAGAAAACAATTAATAAATATCGTAATGAAATTTTTATTTTTTCTCTGAACTATATGAAAAGCTAAAATTAAATGTTTCTTTACCAAATTTCCAACTATGTTCATCCAAAAACATTGGAAATATAGAAAGATACTCAAACATAAAGTTAAATGGAAATTATGATATCGTTGATGGTTTTAACAAATTTTGGTATTCAAATAGCTAGTAATCACCATTCTTGCTCCACATTAAGCACCTCAAAACAAAAGTTATCCTAAATGTTCACAAACAGAGATTTGTATGAAGAGACTGGGTTTACAAAAATTCGTTAAATCTATTTACCACATTATCATAGAAAGGACGTCTCTCGCAAAGAAATAGCAGTCTATGCACTCATCCTGGTAGTCCTTCGGGAGTTTTGGCTTAGTACACGGGATCCTTCATTAACTCTCACCTCAGGAGACAACACTATATAGAGTCTTCTTTTATTCTTAAGTACCTTTGAAGAAAAAAAATTCCTCTTTTTTTTCTTCTTTTTCTCTCTCTATTATTTCAAGCCTTATCTTACCTATTCATTTTAATCAGATGGGTGGTTTCTAACTTAATCGGAAATTCCTAACCTGCGTCATATAGGCCCCACTTTTAACTTTCAATTTTCCTAATAAAAATACCAAAGCGAACACATTTCCAATCATTTAAAATTTGTGAAGAATCC
Organism: Latrodectus geometricus; assembly: GCA_026290005.1. Lineage (NCBI taxonomy): Eukaryota > Metazoa > Arthropoda > Arachnida > Araneae > Theridiidae > Latrodectus > Latrodectus geometricus. The sequence goes on along the minus strand of JAPDSC010145951.1, from coordinate 11,352 downwards.
TTTAAGCGGAAATATGCAATAAATATTTGATTAATGTGATTTTTTCTAGATAACAATACTCTGAAGCAGCCGCCAACCTGTTTAGTGGTTAGCGCAACTTACTACGGATTAAGAGGACTTGGGTTCGAAACCCGGCTCGGGGATAGATGTACTTTATTTTTCTCTCTCTCTGTAATTCTTGACATTTCCTCAGATGATGGAGGAATGTAGCCCACCCTATAAACAAGTTTGTGATGGTGGTGTGTCGTGGGCGATGCTACTCGTATGAACCTCCGTGACTTGGCTCACAGGTGCCCACCGGGTAACGATAAAATGAGTAGCAGTTCCGACCTTGTAGAGGCAAATTCGCTAATGTACTTACTTGATTAAAGGTGCCCGCCATTATAAATAAAAAATATTCTGAAGCAATTTATTTACATTAATCTTTTGTATTTCTGTCTTTTGAAAAACAATCATTCCTCCATTAACAATTCTCACCTGCTTTTTATTGTACAAAACAATATTATTTTCTTATTTCTATTTTCAAATGAATATCCTCTAACAAAAATGAATAATTCATTTCATAAAAAAGTAATTTATCACATGGGAAGACTTTATGACATTTACACCAAAACATAATCATCCTTCGTTTACACTATAGCAAACCTAACCCATTTTATTAAATATTTAGTGAGTTTGCATCAAAATTAAGGAATGCAATTTGAGATCAGTGCTTTGTCATCCAGAAGCTGACTATGTCTCCATAAATTCTCATGCATCAAGAAATTTCTGCTGGCTGGAATAGGTTTGCTTTGTTGATTTACTTTTAAATGATGAACTTTCCCTTTTGCATATAACTCGGCTTTATGAGGAAGCATCTCTCTCTAACAAAGTATGTAATTGGTTTTCCGAAATGAATAAATATTATAATTGAATGTTTGGGAAGAATTTAAGAGGATAGAGAATATTTACGACTGGTATGACATTAAGTGTAAATATTTTTTAATGTATTTTAGAATTTACTTGAAATTAACAAAAACTATTGACAAACATTTTCCGAAAAAATATTCTAACTTAATTATACATCTTTAACATAAGTAAAAACATAAATCAAAAAATGTTAATTTAATATAGAATTTAAGTATAACTGAAACATAATTTTAATAATAAAAAATTAAAATCAGCATTCAAATTATTTTATTAGTATTATTTTTTTAAAAAAAGATTTTGGCGTTTTTAATTTATTTCACATTTTAAAAATTAATACTAATTTGTCAAATAATTCTCAACATTCTCTTTTCAAAAATATCAAAAAGATTTATATAAAAAAATACATAAAATTGTCACCTAGTGTGTTGATTTAACGTAATCGTCAAAGGACAAAGGTCAAAATATGTATTTGTGAAATAAATATAATATAAACCGAAAATAAAACAATGCACTATACTATAATTATTCATTGTTTCAGTGAAACATATTATTGATTTTGCTATTATTTTGAGTGTTGGAGTACATTTTAATAAGCAATTTATATGTTAGAACTTAAATAACTAACTTATAACAATTGGATGATAAATAATTTTAATCAAAGAAAATTATAATTATTTTCTACAATTACGTCCATATGATATCAATTAATTAAAAACTTAAATTCTTATGTAATATAATCTTCTTTATAACAGAAACGACTTTAGCAAAATTAACTACATTTAGAGTTCTTTATAATTAAATGAACAAAGCTTGGCATTTTTCATGAAATTAGAAAAGAAAAATTTTAAATTATAAAATGATTCAAATGCAACATATAAATGCCATATTTTAAATCAATATAATATTTTATAAAATGCTTTGCTTGCACTCATTTAAGTATTACATTTTTTTAAAATGATAAAAGGTTACAGGTACTTTTATGTATGTTAAATTTTTATTGTCAAGTTAATTAAAGAAAGAAAGTATTTTTTCTCATGGTTAAAAATTTCTTTGGATCAAAGGATTTTTTTTTTCAAAAAATATTTTTTGTATCAAAGAAGGATACTTGTTTTTATTTTTGGAAGAAAAACCTTGAAAGAATTTCTTATGTGTATTTTCTTCCGCTTGAGTAAATTGCATCAGAATAAAAATAATTGTAATTTAATTCAATTATTATCGATGGGTTGAACTTAAAAAAACAAGCAAAAAATTTATTCTTTTATTTTTACGTTTTCTATTATATTCCATTGTATCATAAATGTCAGAGTGCTTAATAGACAAAAACCCCTAAGTGGCTTTTCGTTAACAAGCAAACAAAAAATGATTTTTTTTAAGTTCAAATAAATAAATAAAAAAATTTTAAATTTTAAATACATATTAATCCATTTTAATTTAAGATATTTGATTTAAATTACTTTTAAGTTTTTATTGATTTAAAGGTTTTAAGTAATTATATTAATAAGAAATTTTATATATTTTGATAAAAAATATAGAATTTGAGATACACAAAAAGTATATAAATTGAATTTAATGTAGTTGAATAACCTTTCATTAATGTTAAAGAATAAAAATGTTTTCATATCTAAAATAAATAAAAGATAAAAGCAGATAAAGGACAAGCATTTAGTAGAAATAATGATAACATTTTTTTATTGTAAATTCATTTTTTTTGTTACTCAAATTACAAACTAACTTTTACAGGACAATTTCAATCAACCTCATTGCATTTCAATCAAGATAGATATATCCAAAATATCTCTACTTGTAAAACATTATCTATAAACAAATAAAACTGGATAAAGCAGCGTTATTTTTATAATGAATAATAGAGCAGAAAATTTTCATGTTTACCAAATAAATATCCAAATAAAAAATATGAAGAATTTTTTTTGAAGATATTTCCATTACTAAAAAAAGAAAATTATTTTTTTAAGTATAGGAAATAACCAGGAAATATTTAATCCTTTTAGGGATAGAGAAAGTATAATTATTTTTAACATTCTTTTTGTAAATTTACATTCGGAAAGATATGCTCACTATTGTGGAAAATAAGAAATTTAAATTCTAATAGAACATTAGAATTAAAAAAAAATACAATTATATTTAAATTGAAATTCTAGTTGTATATATGAAATTCTAATTGTAATATATATATATATATAAGCTAATTATGATTATTTAATTCCGAGTAAAAACACGTAGAATATAAAATTATCTCAAAAATATATTAAAAACTAGTAAAATATTCTTACATTAAAATTAAAAATGTAAAAATGAGAAAATAAATAGAAATAAATAGATATTTGAGAAATCAATAGAAAAGAATCAGAAATCTTTGCTGGTTTTTAATTTTGTCTGAAAATTTTCCTACTTTTGAAAGAAATTGTGTTATTTCTTACGGTACTTAGCACGGACGAGGGCTTTTCCAAGAATACAATATGTTCAAACATACGTGTTACTGCTTTAACGTAAAAGAACAACAAGATTAAACTTTTTAATGATAATGTATATATCAAGAAAAAAATTGTTTTTGCATTTACACAAGCTTCACTAAAACGCGTGGAATAATATAAATAAAATTTTCCATTTTTAAATTTTATTAAATGAATTCTGATAACCACGTACATTCTTAGTGTTGTAAAACAGTAAAACTGTATATTATAACAGGAAAGTAATATACACATCTAAATGTAACTAAAAATGTATATATTTATATATATATATATAATACAATACAATGTAATTGAAACATACTGTCTTAGAGAATTAAATGCGAAATACGAAACTGTATGGTATGTTTCATCTGCATCACTCAAGGAACCTTATAAATATTATCAAAATTGTCCAATATTTTACTAAATATGATTTATCGATGGCATGAAAGGATTTTAAGTGAATCTAAACTGTATGACATGGCAAAGAACGATGACTTGCTCTATAATGTATTCTTTTAAAAAATCTATGGATGATATATATATATATATATATACAATGTTTAGAAAAAGCAAAAACAATATTAATCAATAAATCAATAGCAATCATACTAGCTCATAGCATAGGCAATCATACTAGCTCAAAAGCAGCTAATTGTTTGAAATGCCGATATAAATTAAATAAGATATATTTAAAAAATAAAAATAAAACAAAGAAGAAACTATACAATTTAATATCAATAAGACAAAATCAGGAAAAAATCATGAAAAACAATGTAATATATTATAATTAAGGAAAAAGCATAGGAACACTCTTTTCTGACTAACACGAAGGACAAAGGTCTAAAAATATTCGTGTTATTCCCTCGAAGAATGTCTCTATGAGAAAAAAGTGCAACAATATGAAAATTTAATTGATTAAAGGAAATCGAAGTAGCACAGTGAAAAATAAGCAAAACAATACATAAGTAAAAGAATACAATGAGAAAATCACATCAAATACAGAAGAATATGGTTGCCAAAAATAATAAGAAAAATGTTTTTAGAAGTTAAAGTAGTTTAAAAAGTTTAATTTAGATTAAATATTAAAGTATAATCAAAGTGAAAGTGGGTATTTTCGGGATTCTTATAGGAACTTCAATGCTTGGGTGGCCCTTCTGTAGTTATAAAAACTACGCATTACTTCAATCTTATAAGCAAAGCAATTCCCTACTAATTTTAAAATAAAATTAATAGAAAAATCATTATTTTTAAGTTGATTAATTAAGCGATTAACTTGTTTTTTGATAAATTTTAGATTATTACAAATATGATAAATGCGTTTTGATTCATTAAGTACTACATTTCTGTAAATTTTTTAGGAGATTTTGGAATTCCAATAAATTAGTTTATTAACTCTAAAATTAAATTAATACAACTACCTTTATGGATATTTTTGATAAAACCAATCAATTATATAAATATATATAAATTAATTTAATTGAATAAAGGCAATCTCCTTTCTTTTTAAATTTTGTTTTCTTATGCTTCAGTAATTTTTCTACATTTTACAAACACATGTATATTTAAAAAAATGTTTTTGTTTTTCTCTTGGAAACAACATCGAAGTAAGTTTCTTTTTAAATTGGTTTCTTTCCGCCTGAGTAAATTTCATCAGAGCAGAAGCAATAGCCATCTCTTGAGGATTAGATTTCATGGTTTAAATCTAAAAATGAAGGAAAGTAATTTGTTTTTGTTAAAGTTAAAATTTTTCTACTAGGCTCTGTTTTTTATTAATACGTGATTGCCAGAATATTTATTCGACAAAGAATTCAAATACCTCTTAAACTATTTCCTGTAAGATACGTTTTAGAAAATAACAACATTTTATAATTTAAAATCTAATAATAATTTTTTAATCATTGTAAGCTTCAATGATAATACATAAATTTAATTTTATGATCTTCTTTTTCAAAATAAAAAATCGTTTTTACAATCACTTTAAGCTTGATTTCGTTCCATTCTTTCTTATCAATCTTCTATAGTAGATCTAGTGTTTGAAAATGCTTCTAGTGAAATGCTTGTCTTAAAATTTATGTTAGTAAACTTATTATTTTATTTCTAATGGCGGGCAGCCTGAGCAAGTAAGTACATCAGCCCATTTGCCGCAACAAGGCCGGAAACTGCTACTCATTTTATCTTTACCCGGTGGACACCTGTGGACCAAGTCACGGGGGTATGAGTAACATCGCCCACGCTACAAACTATTTTATAGGGCAGGCCACATTCCTCCATCATCTGAGGAAAGAACAAGAAACACAGATAGAGTGAAAGAAAAAGTACATCCATGCCCGAGCCAGGATTCGAACCCAGGTCCTTAACATCCAAAGTCAGTTACGCTAACCACTAGATTGGTTGGGCGGCATGTTGGTAAACTTAAGTTATTAATCAATTTAAGTAAATGGATGCAGTTACATTTAATGTTTTTTAAAAAAAAATTTCAAAAATAAAATGATATGCCTTGTCGCGTTTTATGAATTGAACTTTACTCAGGAATATTTGCTTCGATAAAAATGTGTAATTTCTCCTCCATAAAATAGTGTTAATTAAGATCAGTGTTTTTTATGTTCTAATAATCAAGTCATCTGCATGGTAATTGAATAAGACAAATATTTTTACTTTTAAATATTAAATTTTTAATACATTAATCACAAATTTAAATTTAGATATTTTCAACATACTTAAAATTATTAATTTTACATATATCGACCACGTTGCTTCCCTCGTCAAACCAACTTCTTTTATGACTCGAACATGAATACCAATTGAAATCCTGCTCTGCATACCTGGTAGAGGGAAAAATAAATTTTCTTTGTAACAAGGAATTGCATGGTTCCTCAATATTACTGATAAATAGATTTCTTTTATATTCTAGAAACTTAATGCTGATTTAATGTTACTTTTCATATTTATGAGAATAAAAGCTTGACAAATTCATAACAATATATTTTATTTTAAAGTAATATGCAAATTTGCTATTTTTAATTTTTTTATTTGATAGTGTGAGAATTTGCGTCGTTTTCCAGATGGGTTGGGTCATTGTGTGTTTCTCTTATTAGTTGTAAATGGTTAGAATCTATTAACTGTCTTGACTGAGATTCCTTACAAAAGGTTTTCAAATAAGAATGTAAATTTTATCATCCACAAATTTTCATTCTTATTCAATTTTTTGATACTCATTAATTAATATTTGCACTAAAATTTGATATTATTTTAATAAATAAATACATTCTTCATTCATATCATCTCTTTAATCCCATAAACTGTTTCTCCATAATATTTATTGATAAAAAATTAATATTCTAAATTATAATGTTATAATGTTACAAAGCAAAAGTAAATTCACTGATTGTTTCAGAAGTATTATGAAAATGATAATAACAATGATTGTAAAGTTAAAAGTGAATGCATAATGAAAACAGATGATATCTATTTTATTTTCTCATAATGTAGCTCAGAAAGGAATACTGTTTAGTACTTGGCTTTAAGGCATTTATTAGCTTTATTGAGAAATAAAATATCACAGTTGTGGCTACTGATTGAGGAGGGGCGTTTTTATATATACTTGGTATTTATTAAAATAGAATTTCATTTAAAAAATTTCTAAAATTATCCATTGTAAAAATGTAAATAATTACCGAGTAAGCATACAGAATATACAAATAATTATCGTTCTTTCATACGGTTCATGTAAGTTCATGACTTCAAATTCTTCCTTGGATTTAAATGTTTGTAACTATTTGTATCCGTATTAAAATGTTAGTTCCTGTATAAGTTTTTACCCTCATGAGTTTTTAAATGAGTGTTGATCGACAATAAACCAAATGTTGATGGAAATCTTTGAATTTTATCGAGCTTTGCTTGATGTGATAGGAAACCTATCACATCAAGTACATGAACCTATATCTCTGAAAATCAAGTCTTATACTTTCAAATAGCAAAATATTTTAATTCCACGCATTATTAAACTCCTATATTCTTGTGTTATCAGCTTGTTAATAGTAACATCTATTTTCTCAAGTTGCCATTAATACTTTATTTTAATCTGAAGAAAAACTTCAAAAGTAATCATAAACCAGATTCTCTTCATCTGTGAAATGTAAATACACAGATTTTCATTTATAAAACATTTTAATCATCAATCTCCATTTACAAAATCTGAACAACTTTCAAATTTCAATTAAACTTTTTAAATTTTTGTGACGTGTATTATGTGAAGTGTTAATGAGTATGTATCAGCAAAGTTTCACAAAAATATCAAGAATATATATAATAAAAGTAAACTTTTTAAGCTATCCTAACTTCGTATTGAAATTATTTACGATATTACAAATTGTTGTTCTATAAACATTTCTTTTCTTTCACTCTTACGTTATTTTATATTAATCGACAAATGTATTACCAATCAATAATTAATCCATTTAATATTAATTTTTCAACTCAACACTTAATGTTTCTTTTATTATGCAAAATTATATGCCAAAATTTAGATCGCTGAGATGACTTATTTCATTAACCATTTTCATAACCTTATTTCATTAACTGAAAACATATTTTTCATTTAGAAAAATTAATATAACATATAAATAAAAAAATAAAGTAATTTTTGCAATGTTACTGATTATTTCCTTAATTGATCATGAAGGTTATTTCATTTTCTAATACAAAAAAAGTAAATTACTGAAAATTTACAAAAACTATGCATAATGTTTTAAATGAAAAGAATAACATTTGTAAAAATGAATGACAGAAAAATCACAATGATATACATCGTTACTATACCATAACGTAGAAATGAAAACAAAAAATTTTTAATAATCAATATCATTATTAAAGTTTTTTGTATAAAAATATACATTGTTTGTATATAAAATGGAAAAGGATTTGTATGAAAATGAAAATACTTCATTCTAATCACCATTTAAGTCTTTATTCAATGCATAAGCATTATCAAATAAGCTATCAAATAATTTCCAAATACAAAGCACATGCTGTACCTCTGTGTTAGATAGTTTAATGTTATTAAAAATATATACATAAAAATTTCCAAAAACACATTTGTGTGAGTGATTGTTTTCAAACAATTAAAATACTAAGTTAAAACAAGAATTTAGCGTTTCCAATAATAAGTTTAGTATACAATTTTTAAATATTTTACAACTAATTAAAATATATATTATGCATTTTTAAAAAGGCTAATATTAAATATTTGGAAGATATTCTTTTTAAAAATTATTAATATAAAAAATTAAAAATTTAAAAATTAAATTAAGAATTAAAAAAGTATTTGAAGTATACATATTTTTCATTACTTATTACTAATAATAAGTATTTATTAATAATCATAGTTAATATCATAATAAGTAAGTATTTATTATATATTTTAAATAATCTTATGTTAAAAAAAATGGAATACAGCAATTTTATTTTTAAAATTAACCATGGTTTTACTTAAATAATACAATAGATTTTCAAAACTAATAGAAACGGTAATAAATTAAAATATATTGTCTGGAAGAACATTGAACACATAATTATATTTGATTACAATTAAATAAAAATGTAGCCAATGCATACTTTTATGTTTTATGTCAAAAATTTTAAATCATTGAAGATAATATTAAACGATGATTATCCTTGAGTTATTTTATGACAATAACAGCTGCCAACATCAGAATTAACTCTTTTAACTCCCGATTTTTCTCTTTACGAGACTAATAATATTAAAATAAAATACCTAAGTTAGTAATTCACTTGTGTGGGAAAATTCATCGAGCATAAGATATATTTTTCCTATTAAAACCTTTTTGTACTTCGATATGAATCACTGTAAATTTCCATAAATTCATTAATAAATTAAGTACAATTGCAAGATATTTATGTGGCAGTTTAATCAAGAACATATGCTCAGTGATTTTTTTTATCTCAGAAAGAAGATATTAAAAGATATGATTAACTGTATCCCGAGTAAATTAATGGTATTTTGAAAATTAATTATAGTATATTTTAATTAATGAGTCTACACTGTAAGAATTTAAAACATTTTTTCTTAAACATGTGTGCGATATTTTCTCTTAGACGTCATGAATGATGTAATTATTAATATTGATAGGAAATTGTTACTTTAATTTGACTTTAAAATATTAGAAGATACCTTTAAATAAATAAATACGAGGTAAAACTGAAAAGCTGCTTGGTTTTTAATGCATTAAAATTAATGTTTTGATTCATTTTTCATTCAAGTAAGTTTTTTTAATATAAATTGCAAAGGTTATTAATTTATCTCTTTAACATTTAAATATTTTAAACGTGATTAATGAATTAAGACTTGAAAGAAAACAATTAATATATTTTTATTTATTACGTATTATGATGAATTTAAAAAAAAATATTCTGAGATATTTGCATGCATTTGCATTTAGGTAACTGCAATCAGATTCACAACATCAAAACATGTAAATAAATTATTAAAATATGTATTTAACAAAAAGAATTTTAAAATTAAATTACATCATTTTATGCTTTTATCTAATTTTTAATTATTTTTTGCGATTTTAATTAATGAATAAGTTATATTTATATTTTAAGATTATACTTAACTGCACTTTGCTTTTGAATTAAATTAATATATTTAAAATATTTCCGTAGTATAACTTTTAGAGTTCTAATTATAACTGAAGCACTAATAATATTCAATTTGTGTTTCCAAACATGTTTTTAAGTGATATTATTGACTTACATTTTACAAAGTTCACATTGATAACATTTCACGTTTTTGCCGCAACTTAAATGTTAAAATTAACTGCGATATGTGCACTATACATTGGATATACATACTATGGAAAATTGTAAGTTTTGTGTCTTATAAATTAAAACTAGAAAATGATACAAGCAGAGAGAAATTCTTAAAAATAATAGTGTTTTAAATATTGCTTGAATACCAGACATAGTTTTAGTAAATTTTATTTTAATGTACCATTAAATACGGACATCCTAAAGCTTTCAGACATTGGGGTAACAAGGGAATAAAATGAAGACGTTTAGGAGAGCAATTGCTTAATGACTTTGAAATGTAACGCTGGCAGAGCAATTAGGGAGCTCATAAAAATGTTGAAAATCTGGATAAATGTGTTCAGATCTTTTAATGGTATTCTGCTTCGAAATTAAATTTCATGTTTGTCAGTAAAAGTTAATATTTTAGTTGCTGTTTAAATAATGTAAGCTAAAACATCTTGAGTTTTATGATCTGCAGAAAAGCGAAGCTATGTCTCATTTAATATCCTAGATTCTAGGAATAAATTTAGAGCCTTTGCAATCGGTTTATAGTATTATAGTTATTTCATTTTGAGTAAAGTGTGCATTTTTTTAATTTACAAAAAGGTAATATTTTAATTTTTAGCAGTTAAATTAAAAAAAATAATTGATATGAAGTCTCTTCTCTTTTAATTATATATATATTTATTCGTTTAATCATTTATTCATTCTTAATTATTTTAGTGACTTTGCTTGCATGCATTATTTTTTTTATATATTTAAAAAGTTTATTTAAAGTCACATATTTATAAAAGTTTTTAACAGCGTATTTTACTATTAAAGTTTGAAGTTTTTAAACATACATTGTTTATTGTTACCTCTCTGAAGGAATTTTCACTGTGACAATGACATTTTCAAGTGTCGTAAAAGATAAAATTTAGAACAATCCCCAACCATCTACTTTGACAAAGGACAACAGTCATCTTACGAACTGATTCTCTCTGCTAGAAATAAAATTAAAAATAATATAACCTCATTTTACGTATGATGATATGTCTACTACAAATGTTCTATAGAACAGACTTTTGTCTATAGTTTATCGTGGCAGGACTTACAAGACAGAACATTTATGAATTTATGATAACTCATTGTTGGTTTTGTGCTCTTTTAGGATGCAAAG
>JAPDSC010145947.1:5965-18489 GCA_026290005.1 Latrodectus geometricus | reverse complement strand
TGAAAATAGTGTCCTGAAAAATAAAATTCTGTACTCCGACCCCTGAAATTTTAAAAGTTCTATTCTGCATTGTTACATTAAGTTAAGCTTTATTATATACAAATTAGAAGGTAGAGATAACATAAAAATGAGCTTGTTTAAGTAATATGAAAATACAGAATTCGCAGATTCTTTTTTATACTATCACATAAGCTGGAAAAATAATAATTTTATTGTTGATGAAAAAATTATGTGAAAATAGTAAAATACTATATTAGAAGATATTTAGAATTTAATAACTATCTCTCTTCTGCTTATTAAATTATAAGTGCTAGGCAAAAAATTAAAATTAGAAAAGCACTTCTATTTTCACCCCTCTGAAATATATTTATGGATTCTCGTGATATTTTGAATGTGGAAACGATAAAATAATAATTTTTGTAGGATTTAAAAAAATTCCCACATATTCTCAACAGGATTATTATGTGTATATTAAAAAATTTTCTGCATATATTATGTCTTATTGAATACATCAGCCATATTTTTTCCTAATAAGATAAGTTGTCCATTTAAATTTATTCTCTGTTAAGTCTACAACTTGAAATTTTTTTATAATACTTTTATTAAAGTGTGCTGTAGTAAAAAATACTCTAGATATACTACTTTATAAAAAAGCACTTTGCCTATAAAAAAATTTAATGACTTGTCATTAAATCCATATAAAGTGTCTTTGAATGCTTAAAATTGTAGAGTGCAAACTGTAAATATGATGTATATATGTGAATGTGTTATACATAAAATTAAAATATTTTTCATATTTATTGAAATTAATAATTTATTTTTCTTTCAGCCCTGAAGTTGAATTTTGTGGTTATTCCGTTCCTCATCCTTCTGTCCATGACATTAATTTCAGAATACAGACTAAAAGTAAATAAATGCTGTGAATTTTAACTTTATTCGGTGTATTAGTTTCATGCCTTTTGTAACTGTGAAATAACAACTGTATTGATTGTTTTTTCAGAAGTTCCAGCTATTGAGGTATTTAAAAAAGGATTGAAAGACTTACTGACTCTATGTGAGCATATGAATACTACATTTCAGGTAATAACTTGTCATTAAATTACCTATTTGAAGTAATTTATTTCAAAACAATGTGCATTGCACTTATATAATTCAAAACTGCTATTCAAATCAATTGATAAATAACATCCTATTTCAATAAAATTTTATTCAAATGAATTATATGAAATTGTTATGCTTATATAATGAAAAGATTTTCCTTACAAAGTTAATTTAAAATATATCTAATGTATGCATAGTAAATCATGGACAAAAAATTTTTATGAAAATGTAACTCATTACTGTGAAAAATCGGGTACTAAATTTTTAAAACTGTTCCATGTTTACATTATGTTGAGCTATTAAGGAAATTTCACTAAAAGGTATGTTTTGATAAATGAGTATAAAGAAATATATTTTTTGAAATCTTTATTTTACATTTAAAGTTAAACAAAAGGTATTTTTTTGGCAATAGGGTGCTGAATTTTTTTTTAAAAATAAATTAAAGTCTAACAAATAGCTAAAGAATGGTGATTTTAATTGTAATCTGTTTAAAAATTTTCTGATCCAGGAATTTGTTGTAAGCAAAAAATTATTTTCGTTTTTCATATATTCAGGTAAAACTGTTTTATGTATAACAAAAATGTGCCAGAAATTTTTTATGGCAAAAATAAATTTTCTTTAGTAGAATGTAAAAACAGCATTCACTTGTCTTTGCTATTTTTTAAACTAGTCGGAATTTGTTTTAAAAATTTTCAACATTATATAAATTTATTCTGTTTCATTTACTTTTTTATCTGGATAATTTACTTAAATATTTATACTGTATTGATTTTTGTTTAATTTGTGATTCATATAAAATAACATTTACTCAGTGAAATAGAATTAGTGATTTTATCAAATAAATTTTTTCGGTGACTGAAAAATTTAGCTTTTTAAAATTGAACTTTCTTTTAAAAAAATTTCAATAATTTATTTTGAAATTTTTTATACTTTAAACTATTTTTGTATTATAAAAATTAATAAACAAGCATTAAATTGTAAGGTGATATTTTTATGCTTGAAGTTTTAAATTAATTGTAATTAAGAATTAATTTTGAAAACTGCATAAAATTGGTCTTATCTTTACATCTTAGGAAGGAAGAAATTCAATGTTAATTTAATGGTTAAGTTTGTTTTATAAATGTGTAAAATGAATACTTGTTGATTCATTATGTTTACTATTGTTTTTATATATATTTCTAGGATGCTGTAACTGAATATAAAAATGACACTGCAATGGATGTCGGTGAAGGTACTTCACAAAATCATGAGGAATAAATATTTATATTTGCTGTAAGCACAGTATTTCATTTGTATAATGCATTTTTATAAATGAAATTTCTTTGTAGAAATGAACTCTTTTTGTAAATATACACACAGAATATTTTGTATAAGTAATAAAGTTACTAATAATGTTATATCATGGTTCCATAATTTTAAGATTTTACTAATTTATTTCAAATAATCACAATTTAACTTGAATTGTTGTAATATGTATATTAAAATTCAAAAATATTTGTTTCAAGTATAATAGAAAGGATGTGGATAAAATTTTGCACCATTAAATAATGGAGTAACAAATTCATCTCTGCAGTTACTGCTTTTAGGAGAAAAAAAATATTAGATCTGACACATTCATGACCATGAAAAAAAGTAAATGTATAATCATGTACTTGACATTCTTATCCATTTATGCTGTAATGTGTGTTTATCACAAAATGGAGCCAGTCTATTTAACAGCAAAATTACCCTTCCTTAAATTATTTAAAGACCAAAAAAGATAAAAACATTCTTTGAGCTTACTTTATCAAATATGATTTCATGGAACTTGTAAAGAAGCACAAAGATTTAATAATTTGCTAATATAAAATTCCTTTATCTACAAGTCAAAACAAATTAAAACATTTCTTTTTTATATCAATATATTGAATTGAATTTCATTTCTATAAGTTTGGTATTATGAAAATATTTTCCTCACTGTACATTTTGATTAGAAAGAAATTGTATCACTCAATACTACTATGAAGAAAGTTTTAATGACAGATTAATTTCATTTAAGAATATCCAGTATACTTCTTTATATCTGTTATATATTTCTCATTACAGAAATTATAAATTTCCATTCGTCGATAAAATTTATAATCTTCTCACTAAAAAGAAACTTGAATGAATAAATTCATAATATAAAATCTAATAAATCATAAACATTCATGAACTAAAATAAAAACAAAAATGAATATATTTTAAATATTAGTATATATTAATTTCTTAAATAATTCTTCCTATCAATTTTCTCAAATACAAAATGTAATATCTTAGCAATGCTTAAAGGTTTTGTAAAGAAAATATTTAGAAATGGATCTATGTATTGTAATAATCAAATATTGGAGAGAATCGGAAAACAATTATTACTGTGAATGATACCAATTAAATTCTGTCTTTTAGAGTAATTTTTTAACAAATTCCCAACTCAAAATTCTTGGAATACATAATTTCATATTATTTATTTTCTCCCTCCAATTTGAGGGGCAACAGGGTATATGTACAATGGCAGTTTTCACAAGATTCTGTACCTTTTTTAAATAAATATTCATTTCCCTCAAATTCCTTATTTTTAATCTCAGTCCGTTTTTTTTTTTAAATTGAAAAGATTGAGTTTTGATTTGAAAAGTGGGTACAGCTATAAATCTTACAACTGGAGTTCTCCCCATACTTGTTTACTAAAAAAATGCTAATAATCAGGATCTTAATTATGTGATACGTTGAAATCTTTTTTTAATCTTGTAAAAAAACAAAATTCAGCATTGCGAGTCAAATTCCTTTCATATTGATATTCTAATTTTTTTATTATAGTGAATATGCTCCAGAAAGTCACCACTGCAACTTCCATACTTAGAGACCCAATCACCTACTCGTTATGAAGAAAACAATTTTCTATTTCTAGTACCCAATTATTATCAGAAAATAAAGAAATACTACTTTTCCTTTATTAAAGTAAATATATCCTCGTATTTTTCATGGAGTATTTTAAAAGATAAATTTATTATTAATCGTCATAAAATCGTGTATTATGATCATGATTGTTTTGTGTAATAATCATGTATCATTATGTAAAAATATATAGTGGAGTTCAAAAAGAAAATTTCATTTTTGTTTTTATAATTTCTATTAAATTTAAACCATTTGAAAATTTTTACTTTTTTATTAAAAAGTGTAAAGAATTCAAATATCAATGTTGCAAAAGCATTAAGAGATTTGTATTCATATTTAACACTTAAATACCAAAATAATGTTCTGCAAATTTCAAATAAATGATACTTTATAGTTTATAAATGATTTATATAAGCAAAATATAATATACTTGGTAATACAGCAAAATGAAATGATTATACTGCAACACACATGTAAAAGCAGTTAAAAAATTATTTAATTTTTACAAATCTTTAGCAGACAGGCAAGCTATTAGTAATATGAAATAAGTATTTAATACATGTTTAAAAAATATCGCATATATAATAATTCATTATAAAATTGCATATCCTTTGAAATAAAAGTACATTTTTTATACAATGGCAGTTTTACACTTTCAACATGTTTCCCAATTTTATTTCACAACTCAAAATGCATTGTCACTTCTTTGTTTCATTCTAGTTTAGTTAGTCACTTTTTGGCATAAGAGGGCTAATTATTTTTAATGAGCTGATTAAAAGTAATTATCCCTCCTGTTTAATTAAAAGCTAAAATGTAACATATTTTAGCAGACCAGGACTTGTGGTTTAAAGTGGACACAAGATATCTATGAACAAGATTAGAATCAAACTATCATTCTTTCAGAAGATTAGCAAACTTTGATCTAAGCAAAGCACATTTTTTAGCTTTTTCTTATTGATCTAAAATTCATTACTAAATGATTGTTGTTTATGGTTTTTTTAAAAAAAATCAGTGATTATTATTTTGACTTAATTTGTTTGTCTTCCCACTTTTATACCAGAAGCATAATATATTTTGAAAAACAATTGAATTAATATTCAAAAAAAGAAAGTAGTGATTATGGACAGATGAATGAAATGCTACAAGATTGTATAGTTTGTTTCGATAGGAATATACATATACTGCATGCTTGATACTACTGTACATTATTTATATTTACTTTTAATAAAATGGTTCTTCCTGTATATTCACGTTAAAGTTTTTAATACTTAATTACAAGTATGATATTCCTTTATAATCTATGAAATTCAAATATTCTTCAAGCATAAAAACAGCAAATTCCTCAGTTAAAATCATTTAGCATATGTATGCTAGAATATAAAATACTGAGCATATATATATCTATATATATTATATATATATATCCTTAAGTAAGAATAAAATAACAAAAATAAATGCAGCTACATAAAATAATGACAGGCATTTTAAAATCTAGAAAATGATATTCATGTAATTCTTTACTAATTTTACTTATATACAAATATTTTTTAAAACACATTACATTGTAATACAAAATATAGATGCATACAAGCATAAAAAATAGATAACATTTCTTTTGTAAAAATTATTTTATTTAACATGAGAAAAGTATTTAATTTAAGTTTTGACAGAAATAAAAAAATGTATCACAAACTTAAAAGTGTTCATAATTTCTAAAAATATATTCAAGAATGAAATTAAGTGATAGACACAACTTTCTGCCTTTGCATTATTGGAGATTTATTACATGTAATACATTAAAATATCAATATATTACAAGATGAAATATGTAGATATTATGTAAAAAGTATAACAGTCAATACTGACATAAGAGAGATATCAACAGTATTTATATATAATACTGAGATTAAGAAGCAATCTAAATAAAATATAGTTCTTTATCAGATCTACATTATTAAAATCAGCACTAATTATGCAAATAAATCCATAAGTAATTAATATGAATTTATCATTAGTACTAAAATTTCTTAATAGAAAAATTTGCTTCTGCTATCTTAAATGAAAAATAAGATTAAATTATAAAGGTAGATGGGGTAAAAAAAAAAAAGTTAAACTCTGATTTACATTTGAAAGACATTTTAAGTAATGATGCTCATTTAATGTCTACATTTTTATTGAAATAATACAATGGAAAAAATATAACTTAAAATCATTTGAAAGCAACATTTTATATAGTCCTTAATTATATTTCAATAAAAACATACCTTTATTTAAAGCAAACTCTTATGTTTACATAAAGTGGATTTGCAAAGGGTTTTTATTAAATTTTTGAAGGATAAAAAAATTGCTGAATCCATTTGAAAAAAAAATAATTATACCCATTACATCTTATTTTATTTGAACATTAAGGAATTAATCCTTAATGATAAAAAAAAAATTATATAAAAAATACAATATATAAATTTAATATCAGTTAAATTTTGCATAATATAACTTACATGAGAAAACCTTTTAAAAAAAAATTGAAAATACACTGTTATGAAATTTGATGAATTTATGAGGATTTAGAAAACAATCAGGACATGGGACAAGAGTGATAAAAAGAAAATTTTTCCTCCAAAAATTTTAAATAAAAAAATGAAATTCTGATGAAAGATTCACATGAAATAAGTTTATAAGCAATTCAGTCAGACGTAGGTTTCAAAATTATCAGTCCAAAGTGTATCACATGAAGAATGAGTTGTATTATTAATAGCTTGTTTGACATGAGTCTTGATTTCTTCTTGAACATCATTTATTTCACGGTCAGTATTAATAACCTATCAAAATCAATTACAATGAATGAGAAATTTTTGCATTTTATTTATAAAATTATTAAATGATAAAACCAGACATTTTATTAAAATTTTAATTAATAACATTATATAATGGGAAATATTGTTAAAATGGTTAATTGTGCACCACCAAGCATTAAAATAAAATTTATGGGATATAAAATTTTAAAAATTGCATAACTGAATATCATTTAATAATGTTCAGTCAGACTATTATTGTAATAAATGTATGCTATTAATAAGATATCTCAAAACTCACAAAGACACGGGACAAAATAAAATTTGAATTGCATTCAAATTTGAAACGAATCAAATTTAAATAAGATATAACGAATCAAAATTTTAAGTTAATAAATCTCACTTACACAAATTTTCAGCTTTTCTCATAAAAATTTCCCAATGCATCTATTATACAAAAATTGTTTCAATTACTATTCTAAATGCATCAGTATAATTATCTGAATATATGATAGAATAAAATATTAGGATAAAAGTAATAAATGTTTTGTGATAGCTTTATTAAATTAAGTCCCTCCATTTTATTTGCATTATATTGTAAATCAATAAAAATGTGGTAATTAACTTTTTAGGCAAAGGAAGGTGCATTAAAAACTGTCTCATCCTAAGCTTTTTTAAGCTTTCAGTTTTCTGCTTGATAGGATATATTTTAAGCTACCTTGAAAGGTGGTATATATATATATATTGAGAGAGAGAGTCTAAGTGGTTCAGTAGCACCATGCCACTTCCTGTAAGATCAACGAAGTGAAGTATCATTTGCTGTAAGCAGTGACTGAAAATGAGACCACGTTCTTCCTCACTGGGTTTCTGAAGCAATGTGAGTTGGGGTTGTGTCCACATTAATCTGTAAGGTCCAAAGCCCTTCCACTGGTGTGATGTGGAAAGGAAGGTGCCAGCTCAGTTGTGACCTTGTCACCTGACTATGGTTATAAATGACTTGGTGATATGTGAATATTTCAAATCCATTAGTTTTAAGGTACAGTCAGGTGATTGCCTGCACTGCTATAAATGTATATACAGTAAAAGTGATTAATCTGGTGAATTATGTATAAGAGCAGTTGGTTATTCATAATCACCACTAAGCTCAGTAAATGAGATAAATTATATGAGTGTGATGCTCTTGCCCTTACAAGATTCATTACTCTAGGTAATCCATATGCTAAAGAGTTACACCTAAACTCCATTGAGGGCCTATCAGACTTTATAAACAAAGGAGGTGACCCAAGACAATGGAACTAGGAAAAAATTGGGCTTGAAGCATGGTACAAAATGCAACAATGCACAGGTGCCACATATCTGACAAGCTCAAGAAGAAGAAGAAATGAGATAAATTATTGAATATTTATCACATACTGATAAATATATATAATTCCTAACTCATGATGGGGAATGCAATAAATTCAAATTATTTTGTGGAGAAATGATATTTAAATTAAAATAAAGCAAATATTTTCAAGAAATATTAAACATTTCATTCTTAAGAAATAGAAGAATGAATGATGACTTAAGACATCATGATGACTTAAGAACAATAATCTTTCATTTTTAAAAATTTAAGTAACAGTAGTGGCTCTTTGTGCAATCATTTTAATAGATATTTTAAGAAAGGTCTATTGGATAGTAAATAGTACAAGTTATCTATCTGGCCTAAAAAGATTGAGAAGTACAAAATAATCAAAATTACTAAAAGTAAAACAATATTTAGCTTGTTATTTCAGTAAATAAATTTTATATTCATCAAAACAAAATAGAACTTTAAATTAAATATTAATTGTATTTATATATAATTTCTATGTCTTGTTAATTGAAGAACCAGTAAAAAGAAAACAATCAATATTATTCAAATTTAAAAAAAGAAAATTGGTTCCATATAAAAACAAACTTAATTTATATTGCAAAAAAAAGTATTTATTTATATTTACTTGTAAGTTTACTTATTTAGATACATTAGAACATTATGATATTTAGACATAGAATTTTCTTAATTTTTTACATTTGCACTTTTCAGATCAACACATTGTCAAGATAATTGGTATCATTTACTATTTTCATTTTCCCATTTGAATAATCCTTAATTTCACAACTGATTTAATGAGAAGTGTCATTAAATTTTTTCTATTAAAGTTTTAATTTCTTCTTTGACTGTAAGATATTTGATAGCCATTAAGGAAGATGTTTTCAAACCTTTTTTAAAAAGCATGCCAACCATTGTTTCATAAATAGCATGTTATGGTAAATTTAATAAGCTTTAAGATTTTTTTTCCCATAATACATAATTATCAGTAAATGATTGTATTAATTACCAGGGATTAATAATAATCGCCACCAAACTTAGTAAACGTGATAAACTATTGAATAGTTATAATATTTGTTAATTAGTTTATAAAATATATCTCTTAATAGGAAATGCAAATAAAAATGGATAACTTTTTCAAAATTCATTCAAATTACTTAGCTGAGGCTATAGTGATGCACGCTGTTTTTAAGCAACATGGGTTCTTACACTGTTATTGGGGATTTTTGTTGATGTCAGATTCATGTGATTTCAGTAGTTTTTCTAATATTATTATAGAAATAGTTCTTCTTCTTGACCTTGTCAGATATGTGGCACCTCTGCATTGTTGCATTTTGTACCATGCTCCAAGCCCAATTTTTTCCTAGTTCCATTGTCTTGGGTCACCTACTTTGTTTATAAAGTCTGATAGGCCCTCAATGGAGTTTAGGGAAATAGTTACCATATTTCATGATAGTGCATTTACCCATAAGCCATGGAGACAGAAATAAAATGTTAGAAGTACATAATAATACAAAAAGGTTAATAGTAGGACAATGTGAAATTTGTCAAAAGTTAGGAAGAAATGAAATGTTGTCAAAAAAGGTCAAAGGTACCCAAGAAAGAGCTAGTTAGGTCAATGGTCTTCAAAGAGATTAGCTTAAGATGCAAGTCGATTTAGCTAGCATGCAGTTGCAACCAAACAATGATTTCAAATTTATACATAAATATCAAGAATACATAATGGAATTTATACAGTGAAACTCTTTAAAGAAGAAACTTGAAGAAATTGTATACTATTTAACTGACATTTTTTTATATTTGAGGATCCCAATATACTTCAAAGTGATAATGGTCTCATGTTCAATAATCAGATTGTGAAAGAAACTTGTGCAATGTTGCTAAATTTGAAAATTGTGCCTAGAAACAGTCAGAATCTCTCTTTGGTTCAGCGTACAAATAAGGATTTTGAAATTAAGTTAAGTTGTTGGTTGGAAAGCAATGAAACTAGTAAATGGGTGGAAGAATGTCTTATACAACTCATGAAAAGCATGTCATTTTAAGAAAGCATCAAATGTACTCCTTATGATGCAATGTTTAAATGCCTTTAAAAGTAGGTTTGAAAAAATTTTCTTTCCCAAATATCTTAGAACCAAAAACAAAATTCAAGCTTTAATAGAAACATTTAACAATGCTTCTGATAAAACCAATAGTGAAATTGAAGACAATTCTAATGTGAAAATTAATGATTCTTTCATAAAAATGACTGTTTACCAGTAATTAATTTTCGATTTAGAATTTGAATGATGAAGTGTTGCATTTTCATCAAAAAAGATATTTTAACCAGGCAAGAATAAGTAAGAAATAACTTTTTAAAATAAAATATTTAAAAAGGAAAAAATACTAAAGAAAGTTATGAATTACAGGAAAAAATGAAATTTGAAAGTTTCAAAAATCTTAAATTTTCTCTTGGTAATATTGGTGACACACTAAAACTATAAGTACAAAACATAATTTTTCCAAATACAAGATGAAATTTATTAGTGATGATAACATAAGTACAAAACTAAGATATTTTGTTATAGGAACAAAACAAGGAAAATGTTTCTACTGGTATACCAGAAATCAGTTTACAATTTGAGAAGAAAAGATTATTTTTCTTAAATATTTTCCTGGTTAAGCATTATCACTTCGAAATAGTATTCAAAAAAAAATTTTTTTTTGAAAGTCAGTGACATTTACAATGTGTTACAGTGCAAACTTTAAAACATCTGGAAAATTGTGTAATTTTAAGTATCATAACAGTCTACTGTATCTAAATAGATAAACTTGCAAATGAATGTAAATAAATATTTTTTTAGAATATAGGTTTAGTTTACTTTGACAAGGAACCATTTCCAATAAACTCTTATTATTTTCTTTTTTCAGGTTTTTTAGTTAACAAGACAAAAAAATTATCTTTTAGTACAATTAATTTAAAGTTCTATTTTATTTAATATATATATCAAAATAAAGTATTTATTGAAATAATAAGTTATACTCTATTTTGTTTTTGTAATATTGGGTCATTCTGTATTTTTCAATACCTCTTATGCCAAATATATGATTTATTATCTAATACATTTCTGTCATAAAATATCTATTAAAATGAATACACAAAAAAGCCAATATTATTTAAATTTTTAAAATAAAAGATTATTGTAAGTTTTATACTAAATCATCATGATGTTGTTTAAATTCTTAAGAATAATGTTTATATTATTTAAAAATACTTATTTTTTTAAACTAAAATATGATTTCTCTACAAAATAATCAGATCTTATCATATTCCCAATAATGAGTTGGGGATTATATATATTTACTGATAAACATAATAAATATTCAATAGTTCATCACATTTCATAGAGTTTAGTATGATGAATAATAACAGGTTATTATACATAATCACTAGATTAATCACTTTTACTATAACATATATGCTTGCATACATGCATATATACATAAATACATATAAACATACTTGTATATGTACAGAAACTCTTACTATATCTGTATAATTAGAAATTTTACTTTCCTTAAAATCATAACCACAAAGAGTTAGATAATATTATAATGTTTTACGAAATAAAACAAATATTAATAGAAAGTTTTTATATATAAGCAAAATATTATATTTTGAATTTGTTTTAATAATATGCATATTAGTTTAAATTAAGGTAACCAGGAAATGCTGGTGGAACTATGAAAATAAAATTATATACAGAAGCATGAAATACTAATTACTGTAAATTCATTAATGAATTTATAGTAATCTGTCCCAACAATGATTTCTCTAAACGATTATAAAACTTAAATCAATAATTTGACAATATATAGTGGACAGTATATAATAGTAGTATGACTTTTACCGTCAACCGTGTAATCAATTATCAACAATCATTTTTGTGCTATTACAAATGATCATAAAATATCAATTCCTATTACATTTGTTTAATTTAAAATGAAAAAAATCAGAATTGCACCATTTTCATTATATAAGAAATTCAAATTACTATTAAACAATAATAATTATGATATCCTTTTCATTTATAAATATTCATTATCAAAAATATCAAAATCTCACCAAAGCACATAGTAAATTTTTTAGTATTGATCTGTTATTTTATAATTAAAAAGCTAATGAATCAAAATTTATCAGATTTTTACCAAAAATAAAAAACCCATTAATGCAGAAAACTGTTCTGTAAATTATGAGATATTTACACATGTACTACAGCTTCTTGATCAAGATATCAAGCAAAAGTTTAAAAATTCACTAACACATGCTTGTTATGATAAACATAATTCATTTTAACCTTATTTTCATCAGATAAAGTTGGAATTTTGTA
>JAPDSC010145945.1:0-14962 GCA_026290005.1 Latrodectus geometricus | reverse complement strand
TTTATAATTTTGTTTTATTATATTAGAGTTTCTATTGCTAAAAAATTGAAAATGAGTGGAAGAAAGGTTTGTAACACGTGTTTCTGTTATTTTCCGCTTTTATTTCTATTTAATACTAAGCTAATGATCTAACTTTGGATGATGATGGAAATTTTTAGCATATTGTTTTTAGCTAAATTTATACTATAAATATATACTAAGATTTTTTTTAACCATTTTTCCTTTAATTTTGAACATGAATTATATCAACTTGATTAATTTCACCAATAAAGAAAAAATCATGCAAAGAAGGGTTAAGTAAAGATGAAACATTCGTGCTTGGACTCCAACAAGGATTCCCTTCACTGTTTAAAATTTCTTTAGATTTTTTCTTAATCTAGACTCACTCGTGATTTGTGTAGAAGATATATCGGATGATGAAATTATTGAGAATATAATGAATGAGGACGAATAACGGATCGAACAAAAAAAAATGATGTAGTGTGCAAAACAAACAGCTGAAGGCTAACAGGACTAAAGTAATTTTTAAAAGAAAAAACAGTGCAATATTTTCATACTTTGAAAAAATAGAAAAATATTCTTTAAAATACGTAATTTTTAAGCACAAAAAAGTGATAAATGATAACTTTGTTTGGTTTTCCCTCTATAAACTGAAAGTAGGTATTGTTTCTAAGTAGAAGTCTAATTTCTCATCTGTGTTTCTTACTATGCTTCATAAATATTTTTTCTAATAGTATTTTATTTATTAGAAAAATATAGTTTGGTAAACAAAAAAATCAGATCTTAATAACCTTTTATATTATTTTTCACCTTCAAGAATTTTCCATTTTACGAACTGTTTTACCAGTCCCTACTAGTTCATAAAAATGAGCGTCTACTTGTGTATATATATATATATATAGCACTCATTTTGTTAATTCAAGCATTATAATTTGCTTCAGCTGTGAGTTTTTGTTCCGAAAGAATTATGTAATTATGCTACGAAGCTGATCAAAATTAACTTTCAGTAATTTTACGCATCAGTTATTTACGCTCATAAATTATCAATTAAGTGATTAATTTAATCAAAGTTTTTAAGAAATAATTTTGCGTTAAATTCTTTTTTAAACAATTCAGATTTGTAAATGATAGATGAGCGTTTTTAATGAGAAAATTTTTAACTATGTTGAGCCTAAAGATTTAATTACAATGTTGGTATTAAAAAAAAACATTTTGGTTTTGTTTACGTTGAAGTGTGTGTGGTTTATTTTACGAGCTTTAGTTTTTAAATAAGGAAAAAGAAAAAATAATATTTATTCAACATTTGCATTTTTTAAAAATGTTTCTTTCATAAAGACGGATAAACATTAACAATAAAAATATTAAAACTTTATTTAATTCAATTATTGATATTTTAAGCAAATTAATGGGAATAAAAAGAGATATATTACATAGTAATTAGTAATAATTTGATTAGTATAAATGTTACCAAATCAAATAATATTTATAATAATTAAAAAGAAATTGATTAGCATGGGATATTTTTTTATATTTCATTTAGAAATTAAAATAGGTAATTATTTAATGGCAAAAATTAAAAAAAAATTTAAATGATAAGATGGCTTCTTAATTATTATACACAACACACAATTTTACTTATTTTATTTACATCAACTAGTACGATTAATTACAAGAAGTTAACAATTTCTTTTTCAATAAAAATTTTAGTATAAATAAAATTGCGTATAATGTTGCACATTTTATACGTTCTTTTATTTTAAAAATTTTGTATTTTCTCAAAATGTTTAAAAATATATTCAAGCAGCATATTAAATTTGTATTAATGATCAATTTGTGTTGCCAAAAAAGAAAATATCTTTCAAATTTAATTGATTTTATTTTTTAAATCTATTTTCATGCAATATTTTCAAGTTCCAAGTAAAAATCATTTAGATTTAGAAAATCATAAAGCAAAGACTTTCGAAGTGAGAAGTTTTGAAATAAGTAGCATTAAAAATATAGTGTCAAACAATTAATGTTAAGAAATTTTACATTTTTAAGTGAAAATCCTACACTTTTTTAACACAATGTTTAGATACACATAATATTTAGACACAATAATATTTAGATGCACATAATATTTAGACATGCAGGGAAATGATCCACTGCTAAACATTATATAAAAGCTTTTAAAACTATACCTTCTATAAACATGAGATTCAATCCATTTCTATAGTGCATTAACAATTAAATCTTCTACAAATAATGCAGAGACTTAATTATTAACTAATCTACTCAACAGAGTTTAAAAAAATATTGAATACAAACTATTAAATTCTGAGAAATTGTAAAATAGAAATACAGAATTCCTGTTCTCCTGTGTAATGCGAAACTTATCAGTAACTAAATCAGAATTTTACTTTTTATTCTTTAAGAGTTTGTCGGTAAGTATGACCAAATAGAGCTAACTAAACTTGTAAGTATCATAAGTACTCAAATTCATCGGATTAAATTTTTTTGATAAATAACTCTAAATGTGAGTTAACCATTTCATTCTTATAATCATGATAATGCAGCAATCTTATCACTTTGAACGAGTTGAAATTGGTCATCGCTGGTTCAATATCTAAATAGATATATAACAGGGGTGGCCAAACTTTTGAGATCCGTGGTCTACTCCATGTTTAAGAAATCGAAGGTGGTCTACCAATGGCAGAGCTAAATTAACGTATATATTTATTTTCGATAACAAGAAAAAATGGTAAATTATGTATTTTTTATAAAAAAAAAAACTTAATATTAATATTTATAAAATAAAAATTTACTAACGAAAATAATCAAAGTATTCATATATAAAAAACTGACCATCCGATTCACTTCGTTTAGTTGAAATTTAGCACTGTATATCTGCTACAAGTTTATCATATTGTGGCTGGTACCAGCTTATTGCAATGCATAAACATAAAATTAAATATTCATCGGTTAAATGCGACCAATCTTTGTTTTTTGTTCATAGTTGAAAAGCAGATTCGCAAAGATACGTCGATCCAAAGTATGATTTCAAATACAAATCAATTTGTAAATATTTGGAAACGTTTCCTCAGAAATTAATTTCAAAAAAATATGCTCTGGATATTTCAAAAAAATATGCTCTGGATATTTCAAAAAAATATGCTCGCTAAATATGCTCTGGATTTAAGAAATATATCTCATCTCAATTAAATAAATTCTTCCTCGACCGTGACTGTTGTGATATCTATTAAATGTCCTATTTTTTCAGATACTCCATCAATGTTGACATTTTCATTTAAATGGAAATATCATAAAATTGAGTATTTCTTTCAACCTAATTAACTCAGCCAATCTTCTTTCAAATTCTTCAAACAAAACAAGTAAGTATTAAGGGATAACTTCGAAGTCTCGGTTTGAATTATAGATGCACTCTTCCTCCATGTTTTTGAAGTTTCTCAATTCATGTTTTCTTAATTGAGATGCATACCTTTCTAAAGTTTTTTTAAATGTTTTAATCGCGTCATCATGTCCGTTTTAGGTTTTAATTCGTAAACATTTAATCATAAATTAATAACCTTTAATGGTAAATTTTTGCACAGTTTGTTTTGGGTTTTAAAGCATAGACTCTATAGTAAATTTTTATTTTAAATAATTTATTGATTCTATGTCATAAGTCATAAATTAAATTGTTAATATCCGAGGTTCATTATCAGGATGGTCACACGGATTACCTAAAATGTCTTCGCGGTCTACCAGTTGACCGCGATCGACGTCTTGGCCACCTCTGATATATAACATACGATAAATATATCACATATGATAAATATTCAACCAAATAGACTAAGCATGTAAACTTCACAAATATCCAAATTGATTGATTTAAATCTACTTGATAAATAACTTTAAATAAGTTAATTATATTTCCAGGATTATGATAATTCAGTAAGATTATGATAATTCAGTTAGCCCTTTGAATGAGCTGAAAATTGTCGTCACTAGAATCTTACAGGCTCAAAATCTGTGTAAGTCTAAATCCACCATGTCCAATAATAGCAATTGAAGCATGTCAAATGGGTCGTAGTCATAATGTTTTTCAAATGAAATGAATCTTATAAAGGTGGATAATCAAGTCAAGGAGATGAACTTCTAAATTAAGAGGGAACATCTTCATCATATCGATGACATGCTTCCTATACAATTAGTTCCTAATTTCTTTGCCGATGCCCAAACGTCAAGATACTTTAAAATAATGTATTCCTAGGATAGTATTACCAAATATCAAGACATACATGAAGTTTCATGTTTATAATTTGGACAAGCAAATCCTCAGAAATTTTATATTGCAATTAAAAACCTGTTCTGGTAAAATCATGGCATTTATAAAATAATTGTTCGATAAGCAAAACTGCTTTTGGAAAACAAGTATTTCATTTTTCCGCCTTTCTTTATAAATCAAAATCAACACAAAATAAACATGTATTAAGATTATAAATAAATTTCATATACAACCACTTTGAGAATGTTTTCTTTTAAATTTAACTGTTAACTGGCATAAGTAAAACATTATTAAGATTTAGCAGGTTTTTGCTTATTTCAGTAAATAAAAATGAGCTTATTTTGATAGTAAGACTTTTTTGAATAGATGAATTAGTATTTGACATTTGCAGATAATCCGGTCCTGCAGCACGGTAATCAGATTACATTTTTAGCTGTTTTTCAAGTCTGTTTCTTCTTTCAAAGGAAATAGGGTTATTAGTTAATATTGTAAAGTATAAGTGTATCACAAATATAAGAAAAAAAGGTTTAGCTAAATGTGCAAAATTAGAATGTCGTATAGAGTACATTTAGGCGAGAGTTTACGGCTTTAAAAATTTAGGCCCTTAAATTAATGGTCAAGAGAAAATACTTCTTGATATCATATCAATGAATTATGAGGGAATTACTTAAACTGCTGGCAACAAAAGTTGATAAGATAATGATAATTATATTTAAGTATGATAAAGTATATTGTTTTATAAGGCCGTCAGTGATGGACTATGAAGAAGTATGAAGAAGAGTTGTTGAGAACATGAGAGGAACAATATTGCGAATAATTTTAGGGGCTTTATATTGTTTTCAATTTCCAATCTGTTTTGATGGAGTCAAACAAGATCAACGATACCGTTGACGTTAATGAAGTCCGATACAAGAAGTGGGCAGTTATGGATAATCTCCATGTCCAGTCAAAGATGTGTTGAGGTAATGCCTGTTCTTGCCAACATTTAAGGCAGTGAGGAAACCTCTTGGTTCCTCTAGAATATGTGAAAACTTCCATATTCTAGAGGAACCTATCAAGTCCCCATTGGCAAGTTGGGACAAACATATGTCTGCCAGAAGGTAGAGATAGGGAATGTCTAGCCCTTTGCTTCATACCGATTGTGAAGGGGATGTATTAATCAATTATCTTTATTTTGGACTTTTTGGCTCAAGAATTCTAAATATGGGAGCACTGAAATAAAAGGGACATAAAGTTCCAGTCCCTCCCTTGCAAATGTGTCAGCCAATTCATTTCTGTATATATTAACATGATATGGGATACATTGAAAATGTACTTTCTAATGTTGAGTTATGAGCTTTAGTTTTAGTAGTACAGATAAGTTGATTACATCTTCTTTGTTGACTGTTGTTGTCCTTTGTTTATGGCTGTCAGAATCTAGAGGTCTTCGTAGCTGCTTTCACTCATGACTCTTTTTAGTCCTATGTTGGTTGGTATAACTATATAAGTCTATGCGAAAGCGGGAAATAGAGATCAAATAAGGAAATTTATGATTGTTACAAGCAATTAGATATAGTTATAAGAATAAGAAAAGCAGTTCAATTGCAAGATTGTGTTGTTACAAAAAGAAATTCCTAAATAAAACTCAAAAGGGTTTAGCCCTCAAAAGAGACCAATTGTTGTATGAGTAGGTCAAGTTGAAAATTAATTTATGATATTGGTATTTTTACATTGTAAACTAAAGCCATCGGATTGGGAAGAGAATGAAAGGAAGTTAGAAATCTACAAGGACAGTGAAACCGATGATGATAATCAGTTTGTTAATAAACACAATATGTATTAGCGAAAGAATAACAAGAATCAAATAAGTCATGGAGATATAATGGTCAGTTATACATACTATTAGACTGAGCAAGTTTGGGCTGTTAGTCACCCATTCATATGGATTAACCGGAATCGCCCAGCACCTACAAAATGAAGAAGAACGTGTCCTTCATTCATCCGTTCTTACTAATAACAAGTTCTCAAAAATTAAGGTATATAGATAATACTTACTCTTCATCTGCAAAATACCACCGAAGAACTGCAAATGTTCCTACGGGAAATACTGGAAACACTGAAAATATATGCAAAAAATATAATTGCATAATTTTACGTTTCTAAAGGAAAATAAAAAAATTCATATAATCATTTATACACTATTGGCCATTAAAATTGCTACACCAAGAAGACGACATGCTAAAGACGTGAAATTTATACGAAAGGAAGAAGGTGCTGTGACATGTAAATGATTAGCTTTTCAGCGCATTCAGACAAAGCAGGCGCCAGTAGCGACAGCTACATTGTGTTTAAATGAGGAAATTGTTCAGCCGGTTCCTCATACACAAATTGCATTTGACGTTGTTGCCTGGTGAAAAGTTGTTGTGATGCCTCGTGTAAGAAGGAGAAATGTGTACCAGCACGTTTCTGACTTTGATAAAGGTCGAATTGTAGCGTACCGGGATTGCGGTTTACCTTATCGAAAGTATTGCTGCTCGCGTCGGTCGAGATCCAATGACTGTTAGCAGAATATGGAATCGATGGGTTCAGGACGGTAATACGGAACGCCATGCGGGATCTCAACGGCCACCTATCATTAGCGGCCGAGAAGACAGGCATATTATCCGCATGGCTGTAATGGATCGTGCAACCACGTCACGAGCCGTGAGTCAAGAAACGGGGTCGTTTGGAAGACAACAAGTGTCTGCACGAACAGTTCGACGACGTTTGCAGCAGCAAGGACTCTCAGCTCGGAGACCATGGCTGCGGCTTCCCTTGACGCTGCGTCATAGACAAGAGCGCCTTCAATGATGTGATCAACGACGAACCAGTGCGCACGAATGGCGAGACGTCATCTTTTCAGATGAATCCAGGTTCTGTGTACAGCATCGTGAGGGTCACATCCGTGTTTGGCGGCAACGTGGTGAACGCACACTGGAAGCGTGCATTCGTCATCGTCATACTGGCCCATCACCTGGCGTGATGGTATGGGGTGTCATTGGATACACTTCTCGGTCACCTCTTGTTCGCATTGACGGTGCTTTGAACAGTGCACGTAACATTTCTGGTGTGTTACGACCCATGGCTCTACCCTTTATTCGAGCCCTGCGAAGCCCTACGTTTCAGCAGGATAATGCCCGACCGCATGTTTCCGGTATTGTACAGACCTTCCTTGATACGGAACATGTTCGGCTGTTGCCCTGGTCAGCACATTCTCCAGATCTTTCACCAATAGTAAACGTCTGGTCAATGGTTACCGAGCGACTGGCTCGTCACCAAACGCCAGTCACTACGGTTGATGAACTGTGGCATCGTGTTGAAGCTGCATGGGCATCTTTACCTGTACATGCAATCCAATCTCCGTTTGACTCAATGCCCAGGCGTATAACTGCTGTTATTACTGCCAGAGGTGGTTGTTCTGGTTACTGATTTCTCAGGATCTATCCAGCCAAATTTTTGAAAATTTAATCACTTGTTATTTCTAGTATAATATATTTGTCCAATAAATATCATTTTGTTATCTACATTTCTTCCTGGTATAACAATTTTAAAGGCCAGTAGTGTATTTTGTAACGAAAACAATTTTTTTAATGCAGTTTAGCTTATTTGTTAAAGTACACATAGATTTTGACTGTCATTGATTATTTTCTTCACAGTATTCTCCTGGTTGCTCTTAGATTCAATCAGTTCATAATTAATATCTGAGCATTAAATTTAAATTATAGTACGATTAAAATATTCAATTTATATTTACGTATAAAAAGAATAAATTTAATCGACTCCTCAAATGCAGATTTCAGCAAACACATTTAAAAGAAACATAGAACATGAATTTGTATTTAGTTTAACAACAGAACCCAAAATAAAAATATATTTTTAAATATGTAGAATGAAATTAGAAGTATAAGAATAATAAGTAAAACATAGAAAACTCTGAATATCTAATTAAATAAGAAATCCTAAGAAAGTTATAAGTAAAGCAAGAAAGTACTTTAAGAAGTAGAATTTTTATAAGAACTTATGCGGGAAGCACATGGCTCTATACATTCATTTAAACATTATCTAGAGGGATTACTTTGGGTAATATAAACGCACTCTGAATCAACAGAACAATTTCTAGTTTCACTAAAACAGGATGACAAGATCAGATTAAGAAGCTGGGTAAGAGGATTATACAGAACTTTCCCTAGTTTCCGAACATAGCATCTTTAAATAAGTTATTCCTAATGAAAGTTTAATTAACAAAACTTTCAGCATAATGAATTTTCAACAACGTATATTTTCTGAAAAAAAAACATTCCTAGTTTAGTAGAATAGTTTTAAATAGCATTAAAGCTTTCTAATATCGAAATAAAATGAAATTAAATCTTTTAGTGCAAACTATTAAGAAAGATATTTTTATATTCTTAATTTTCTGCTGTTTCATGTTTTGAAAGCGTACTAAACTTGCAAAGTATTTTACTTAAAAATTGTAATTGTTTTATTTAAAATTATAAGTATTTAGTATTATTATAAGTATATTTGGCTAAAATATCCAGAAATCCAAATTAACTATCAAATATTACGAAAAGATTTCTTAATAAATAATTTTGTTTTTATTAGATGTTTTCTTAAGTTTAAATTTGCGCGTTTAAAAAAAACTTATTATTTAATATCTAAGAATTTTAAAACTTTCAATTGTACTAGTATCTGCCTTTTTCCTATGAGTCTATTTTTTTAAAAGTAATCAGCATAGAACCTTTCAATATTAATAAACAAATTACAAATATCAGTCTAAAAATTTTTGCTCTTGATCTATTCTTCTATATATTGTCATTTTAGCGCCTCTATTGGCTATCTAAAATTGAATTGACATTTACGGATTAAAAACTGCTTCAATCCTCATTCTCTAAATTATACAAATATCTTTCTAAAAAGTTGAAGTATTTTTGATCAAATCTTTGTATCATGATAACTTTTTGATTACTTAACATTAAAATATTCATCATCTTAAAGCAACTATTATGTGTGCAAAATTAAGGTATGGCATATTGGCATCTATATAAGGATGGAAATTTTACTCTTTATTAGTATATTTGTATTTTGAACTTGGGTACTTCAAAATTTGCAAGAATTCCTCCTAAAAAAACACATTGAATTTTATTTACTTATCTATGAAGAAACTTCCAGAAAATTATAGTTCAAATGCAACAATTCCTCACAATTCACCTACAACCACCGCATTATACTTCACCATTTTAAATTCCGACCGCTCAACCTGTCTAGTGGTTAGCGTAACTGACTACGGATGGGGAGGATTTGGATTCGAATCCCGGCTCGGGCATGGATGTACTTTCTCTTTCTCTCTCTCTCTGTGTGTTTCTTGTCCTTTCCTCAGATGATGGATGAATGTGGCCCGCCCTATAATGCCTTGTGGTGATGTGGCGTGAATAATGCTACTCGTACCTCCTGACTTGGTTCACAGGTATCCACCGGGTAACGATAAAATGATTAGCAGTTTCCGGCCTTGTTGCGGCAAATGGGCTAATGCACTTACTTGCTCAAGGCTCCCGCCATTAGAAATAAAAATAATTAAATTCCACATCTGAATATTCTCTGCAATTGTTAGACTATTACGAAATGTTAATAACAAGATTTTTATATAGTATTGCAAAACTTAACTCTAGAAACAACTAATATGTGAAATACAAAATATTTATGCATACGTTACAAAATTAATAGGATCATGTATTTAAATCTCGTTCAAAATGTCTCCTGCCTAGCATCCGACAGATTGAAATCACATGTTTTATGGTTAATAAAAGTGCATTGCTTTTATTGATAGTTAGTAAAAAATGGAAATATATATATACAAATAGTAGGTACAATAAATTTGTCTTAAGCAACTCATGTTTCCGCAATGTTGTTAACGTTTCCTTGAGACATTATAAAATATAACCATTGATCCATTTAAGTTATTTAATAATACACGCTCTTGTGATAAAATACTTAAAATGATAATATAATAGGATGATAAAATTTAGGTACGTTAACTTATATGTATATATATTATAATTCTTATCAAATTATTTATCTAATCTCTAATTGTACTATAGTGAATATCTATAAAAGAAAAATAGTGCTCCATAATATTTGTAATTTCATATTTTAAATTTAGACACTGTCCTTTTGGTTTCAGATATAAATTTCAATGGTGCGTTTTAATAGTTCCGTTAAAAAAATAAAAAAAAATTGCAAGTTCTATTTAATGATTATACTAAATTAGCTTTGATGAGTAAGTAAAATATTCTACTATTCCTTTAAATTGAAAAAGTTTCAACTTTGCAACTTTTTAAAAAATTAAAATAATTAAGATTAAAACATTTTCAAAGACGCATTGTTTTCTGATAAATCAATCATATAAAGATCTGTTGTTGAATTTTCAACAACAGATGTTCATATAATTGAGTAAAATTACGCAACAAAACATAAAGTGTATTAGTTTAGGGAAAAAGTAATCCATTATTTTTTTCTGTCCAAAACTGCAGGCATCGATATCTTATAAAGTAACAATCAAGCAAATATAAACATGTGATGACTGGAAAGGTGTTATTTTGCAGTAAAAAAAAAAATGTTTTTCGCTTTTTATGTTTGATAAAAGTGTAATTATACAAAGAGAAAATTCACCAGATATTATGGTTTTTATGATAAAAGTGATAAGGTATGAGATTGAAACTATGATTGGTGTATATGGTCCCGATATTATAACAGGCAATCGGGTGCAATTTCCGGATTATCGATTCAGTTCAGGTAATTATGAGGTTTAAATACACCTTTCGGGGATGCGTCGTCGCCTAAATGATCGATAAAATATCCAAAACTACCGAATCTGAGCGCCTTATAGATGTTTTAGCATCAGCCAGAACATAAAGATCGATCATAAAACAGTTTTAAAAATTTTATCTTAATACATTGACTTCCAGTCTCTAAAGATGGGATTGATAGTTATTGCCTTGACATCGAAGTAGATTGTACCCAGAAACCAACATACTAATTATTGGAAATATGATTTAAAATTATTAATGAAATATTATTATTTTATATCTGTAAATTAAATATTTACAGACAGTTTCTAATCATATCTCCATGCCAATACCAGCAGAAATACCCTATAAGCATTGCCAGATATAGAGAATGAACAATCAAAATTGGATTTTCCCACGCCAGCGCGTGACTGGCTACTAAAACATTACCACACATCACGCGCTAGCGCGTGTTTGGCTCTTCAGCGATATCACCATGCCACGCGCTAGCGCGTGATAAGCAGTCAATGTGTTAAGCAAATCCGAAACAAGTAACATAAAATTCACGTAAAAATAATAGATTTCTTTTTTCTTAACCAAAACATTTTTTTCAGGATAAATATATCGTAAAGGCAATATAACCTGATTATTGCAAGAGAGAGCACTTACCCCATCCAATGATGTAGAACATGCGCAATGACTTCTGCTCGGCAAAAGAGGCTGCAATGAGCTTGTGAAGGTAAAATCCTTCACAAAACATCCACATGTAAGTAGACATTCGAGTGTACTTGGTTATCACACACAGCACTTTGCAGCCAACCTTCAGAAACGAAAACAAGAATTCTTATTTATCTAAAATTACAAATACAATAAAATAATAAAATATCTCTACCTTACTGTCAAATTATAATAGATTAAAAGTAGTTAAAAACTAAGTATTATCATATGCTAAAAATCAACCTGGAGCGAAGGCCTTGTCTGTTTTCTTGAGCGAATATGCGAATCATGCTTCCCGTTTAGGTGGTCAGCCCAACGCGAAGCTGTTTAGTTCTGAAGCACACTTAGTACTAGCCTCAGCCTTTTATGCTTTTAATTATCGACCCATTAAAAGGATGAAAGGCTGAGTCGACCTTGTCTAACCCGAGGATAAAAACTAGGAGAGCGAAACGCTGCCGCTACACCACCAGGCTTCTAAAAGGAATAGTAATACTTGTTTTTAACAAGACTAAATAAGTTGTTGTTGTTTCTGATGACACTTATCAACGCCAAGCCTGCCCTTCAGAGACTAGGCGAATGAAGTCAGAGAGAGAGCGTCTTCCGTTTTTGAATAGAGCACTCTCAAACGAAGGTGGAAGTACGACTTTTGGCTCATAGATGACAGCACTAACTGAATCTTCCAATTTAGAGATTGTAACCAGTGAAGACCCAAAGCCTGGCTCCAACCACCCCCAGAGGTATTAATTTGTAATGAGAACATGGAGGACATTGCGACCCGACCTATTTTACATGCCCCAAACCCATTAGTGAACACGATGGATCTTCGGCTAAGCCGGGATTCGAACTCATACCTTTTGGAAACGAGAACGGGGAACTAACCAATCAGGCCACCGCGGCCATCAATAAGTTGTAATTTAATAAACGACCCAATAGTTTTGTAATTTTCCTATTTACTTCCTATTGTTGTCTCTTAAGCATTGATAGCATTCCCTTTCTTCATCTGACTGGATTTGTTTTATTGGTCAGTGTCATTTTTTTGTATTTAAAGTTTATTCCAACCTGATTAATGAGCAATCTGAACTACTGGAAGTATCCATTATTGACGGGTATAAGAAAATGGAAGCTTCCCAGGAAGTGGGCAAACTTTCTATTAAAGAATAAATCTCTGATGATTATTAATATATTTTTTGTACATTAATGAATTATTTTTCTCTTTTTAAATGCATTTTTATTATCTATTTATCCATCCATCTTTTAACAGAAATGCATTTTAAAATCTTAAATCCCAAAAACATATTTTGATTACAAAAAAATTTCCTATAAAAATAAAAGTATAAAACTGATTAAAACTTTTATATTACTCAAAGATAATTGAAGGCTTTTATGTTTGCATATTTAAAAAAGCATAAATATTTTCAGCAATATTAATTTAGGACAAATAAGAATAGTTTGCTTTTATCGCTACATTATTTTTAAGCAAATAAGGGTTAATAATCTGGAGCGACTGTTTAAAGCATTAAAATCAATAGTAGTCCAAGTATAAATCGAAACTACTAACTATTTAATCGAAACTCAAAACTCTAACCAGTCAGTGATGAGGTCTCTACTCAGAAATGAGTCGAGAACATAAAATTTTTGCATAACAAACCCTGCAAACATTTGGTACAATTATTGAAACATACCAAAAATATCAATAGTCAAATTTTTAATGTTACTTTGAGGGAGTAAGCCAAATAATATTCCATGCTTCTAATCAATCTTTATACATTCTATTCAAATTTTATACAGATTTATTCAATCTGTATAAAGATTTTGCATAAAGAAATCTGCCTTGATTTAAAACAACTTATAAAAGCAGAATTATTGTGGTGAATTATGTTATTAATTATTATTAAAAAATTATGAACATTTAAAATGAAGTAATGCATTAAAATAGATAAAATTTATTCACAAATTTATCAGCTGACAGAGGTCTGAAAATGCATTACATTAATTGTGAAAAACACTGAATTTGTCTGATTCCGTTCTATTGCGGTATATCGTTAACAATGATTTTGTTTAAATTGGAAATCAATTCTTTGAAAGACAAGTTTTTTCTCATTAAAAGATATAACATATATATTTCTAATATTTAAATTTATTTATTATATTGTCTGATATTTAAATTTATTTCCTTTTTAATATTCATCTGTAGTATAAAATTAGATAAAAAATGCTTTTGAAATTGATTGTTGACGTCGTGACACATAAAGCAAAATCACTGAGAAATCATAGAATATTATTATAATTGAATTGGTTAAATTAAACTGTATATTGATTTTATACATGATAATGATTGAATGGAATCATATGTCAATAGATTATATCGGAAAATAATTTTCAACTTAGAAATAAAATTAAATACAAAGATTCTCAAAATAAATTTTTCTTTTCCCCATTATAAAGCTAAAATCACTTTGAAGAAACAAAATATATGTTTGTCATACTAAAATAAATAGTTTAATTTTCAAAAGAATTCAGTTGTGTATTGGGATAGTTATCAAATACATAATTTTTTTCTTTTTGTAGAATTAAATTTTATTCTATCGAAATGGTGTTTTTCATAGAAAATATTAGTTCCTGTATTTGTCGATCCTATATCTATTTGATCAGAATAGATGGTTGTAGAGCCAACCAAAAATATCTTCAACGCTAAACTAACTGGAGTTAAAAAGAGAAAAACACCGAAGATTCGGTAGATAGACTGCCTTGTAACAAATCTGCAGAACCGTAAAATAAAAATTCTATCAAATCAGTTGGAAAACAAAAAGATTTATACTTTATGTAATACTCAATGATAAATATAGTATACATTTTATTACCAAATGTGTTATAAGTTCTCTCTCTCTCTGTCTCAGTGTGCGTGTGTGTGTGTATATGTATATATATACAAAATTTCATAATTAAATATTCCTTGAAAAGAAAATATTCTTTTAAAACTTCGAAAGGAAATTCACAGTTCTCAATTGATTTAAAAATAGAAAGATAAAATATATCGAATGATTTTTGGGGAGGGGGTTTATTTAGAATTTCTTACAATTCCCCCTACAAATGATTATATATATATATATATATATATTCATTTTGAAAAAGCGTTTACAGTATTTTTATTTTACTAGAAGTGTTACATACTTCAACC
>JAPDSC010145940.1:7213-25968 GCA_026290005.1 Latrodectus geometricus | reverse complement strand
TTTTAACACTCTTTTCGTTTCGCCACAGAAAGCACTTTTATATCCCAATTTGCATCGACAATGATGTAAAATGATATTTTCGCATGTCACAGGGAAAAAAATTCAGTAAATTTCAAAGCACTCACTTTGAAAGATAATTATATACCAGTTAATTTGTTATCCTGAGACAGAAAAAAAAATTATAATTACACTCACTCTAATTAAACTATGTAATAGTTTTGAGTTCGTTAATTAACGAGAAAGGCTAGATCATATTTCTATATCGTTTTTGTAAAATTCACACCTTTTTATGATTGGTATACTTTTATTAGATTCCAGCAATAGGAATAGAAATGTTTTAGAATATCTTGAAATTAGGAGGCTATATTCTAAGTTTAATGTTCACTTCATTTGATAGTTAGTTTTCTTGACATTTTCATGTAGTTTTCAAAAAATTGGCATTTTCAAATAAAAAACCACTCACTATCAAAAGTTAAGCATGAAATTTTAAAACTGGAAATAAAAAACTGATAAGTACTACTTTGATTGACAAGAAATTAAATAGAAATTAGAATATATATATATATGAAGCAAAAAGAATAAAAAAGAGGTTTCACAATATATTGAACTTTCATAAACTATTATATAAGATGATGATGATTATATTGGAGTCTCTCTTAAAAATAGTTTAATGTAAAAAGCAACATAATGAGTATATGAGCGCTTCTCTTTGCAAACAAAGTTTAAAGAGTTTGACCACGCTTTCTTTGAGGGGATCAACTACCGCAGATTCAAGTAATCCTTTTTCTTTCTGTAAAGTAGAGATGTAAAATTCCCGGGAATTTTGTAGCTTTAAAATTTAATCGGGAATTTTGGGGAATATCGAGGGAATAAATTCAGCCAATCATATTTCGTTTTATAGATTATTTTTCTGCATATGTGTGAAGTGAAATAGAAGTAAAACTTGGTTTCTGTAAATAATTTTTAGGCAAAATGATACTTTGTTTAAAAATTTTTCTGCAATAAGTAACAAAATTGCTATGGAATGAACACCATTTGAAACGTCTCTAATCTCTACAAATGGCCGACATCTTTTTCCAAATGTTCTGGGAAATTTCTATTGCCTAACATAAAAGTAAAGATCATTTTATAAATAAATTTTTTATATATTGCGTTGTTTTAGTGGTTAAAAATTTTTACATTTATTAAGAAATTTCAGATTTTTTCTACAATTTTAAAAATTTGGGGACATTGAAAATACCAGGGAATTTTTAAAATTTCCATGGGAAAAAGCCCGGTTTATTCCAGGGAATCAACTGGGTCATTTCCCCCTTCCTTACAACATTATTATTGAGTACTTCAAATATTTGAGATTGTGGTGTAGGGAAGAGTGCCCTCTGTAAAGAGAAGGAATCTCAAAAATTGTACATACTATTTTGGTCAAATGAATTTTGGAAATCACTCAATATACGCAATTATCTCACCCTACAGATAGTCGACGACAGCTTTATGAGAGTAACCATTATCGTCTTTTAATCTGTAATATAAATCTGGTAAAAGAATCTGAACCAACTGAAGTCTTACAGTGGGATCTAGAATTTTATCTCGATATTGTACTGCACATATTTTACATCTTGTACCAAATATTTAGCAGCACATCTATAGGTGTTTGTAAGAAAGTTTGATGCGGCATCCTAACAGAATCCTTACTCAGACCATGAATCTTTCTCTTTGAATGTATTTAATGATGTTTTAAGACAAAATTCGTGTGTCTTGCGCTTTTCTTATTTTGTATGCTTGTATTGTGATGTAGGGTAAATCTTGACGAATCTACAATCAAATACAGCCCAAAAGACATGTTTGCTAACTCGACACCACTTTATTCATGATCTTTTGGCTCGGTCAAATAGAAGAACTTATTTTCGCGAACGTACAGTTCTTTTACATTGCAGTGTTGATTCGTGTGCATAGAAGTGGCAAATATCATCTTATAAATGTTTATTTTAATCATAGATGCCCCCACAGTCTTTTGCTGGTTAATCTACAGGTAACTTAACAACTGTTAAACTGTTTTGGAATTGTTTCCATAAATTTAAACTAATGGAATGAGAAATACAAATTTCAGCAATATTTGCAATTATTGTTTTGCGGCAATGTGTCTAATGCTATGCATCAACAGATTTTTCAGTGCTCAGAATCTTCAATTCGTATTCAGAAGGCTATAGGGACACAGTCATTGTTAAACAAATCATTCTATACACATCATATCCACACTTACATACATTTCCTGTGATCTTGCATAATGTTAGTTTCTTATATAACTGTGTTATTTGCACTTCTTCAGCAGCTAGATTGCAGTGAATCAAGTTTTTTCCGACCCAGAGAGATTTCTTAAAATTTCCTTTTTTTCCTGCGGGGCCGAAATTTTGGAAGTCAATGTACTGTTATATAATGGAAATGAAATTTTCATCACTTGTCATATAGTGGAAGGGAACTTCTATCGAATAATGCAGCCTAATTACTTGTTATAAGTAAACCCAAATAAAAAATTAATTTTTTTATATTATGCAAATTCCCGAATGTATGAATGCTTATATGAAATATTAGCAGAGCAAAGTTATTAAAACAACCTATTTATAGAGCAGGTTCATTGGATGTAAATTTGATGAGTTCCCCATGAGCTAAAAGTTATGATTTTTAATTACTTTTGATTTGAACAAGCTGTGATATTATTTATTTAAATCACATTTTTGACGAATTAGTTTTTATGAAAGATTTCATTAATGCTAAAGAGCCACCAAAAAAAAAAAAAAAAAAAAAAAAAAAAACGGTAGATGGTAAAGTATTTTATAATAATCATATATCACCAAACTCCATAAAATACATACTTCTTTTTATAACTCCACTTACAGTTAATTAAAATTTGTTTGCTGAGTTTTAGCAATATGCATTTATGATATTTTTCAAACATAAGCTGAGGATTATTTAAAAGTGTCTTTGTAAAATTATAATAGAAATATTTAAAAAATACAAAAATTTGTTTAAGCTTTGATCAATGTCCGTATTATTTAATAAATATAAGTAAAAATATTCATACATATATAAAATTGATAAGTAAATAAAAAAAAGGTCCTAAGTTCAGAATAATAAGTCATCAAATACCGCATATGCGGGAATTTTAATTAAATGAATCCAGCAGTTAGGATATTGTTTTATTAAATTTAATACTTTACAATAGAATATAAATTTGGTTCATCCTAAATTTGCGGAAGAAAAAGTTGATTTCTATTAAATTCGGCCATATGAAGAATATTTTGAAT
This sequence comes from Latrodectus geometricus, assembly GCA_026290005.1. Lineage (NCBI taxonomy): Eukaryota > Metazoa > Arthropoda > Arachnida > Araneae > Theridiidae > Latrodectus > Latrodectus geometricus. The sequence continues at coordinate 22,669 of JAPDSC010145940.1, read as the reverse complement.
TTTTTATGCTATCCATTACATAACATAGTTATATGTGCGAGAATGATAAATAATGTGATATAAAATAAATATTCTAAAAATAAAAGCTGAGAATTATATTAAGTTAAAAATAAATTTAGGAATATATTCTTCAAAAATTATATCTAAGTTTATTCAAAAGAATAACTGGAAATCAAGTGTTAACATTTATTGAACTAGAATAAACATTATAATTTTAAACGAAAAATAATTCACGTATATCTCAGGAATAAATATTTCACTTATATCTCAGGAACTCTAACAAATAAATAAAAGGATGAATAAATTAATATATCTTACGAGAATTTAAAATTTTCATTTAGAACATGAAATTTAAATAAATTGAATAGCAGAATGCCTTCATCTTTGATTTTTGGTGCAGAATCTTTTTCACCTGGACTGGATTTCTGATAAACAAACTGTTTTGCTGTTCTTGTCCATGTACTACGTGAATGGAAGTTTTGAATTCGCGTATGAAAAAGTAATAAATAAAAAGAGAGAAACTATCTCTAATATAAATGGCCTTGTGATATGCTTTCTAGAACACCCGTTGAATGTCATCTAGAAATAGGGAAATCGTTCTTATTCTAAGGAAGGTATTTCGTTTTAAGTGAATTAGAGAACGGATACGATATCAAGCTATTCGTACATACTTGCTTCTTGTGTCTGACTGACAAGTTGATTTAATTCTTGTGACTATATAACTAAGGCACAAATAGATATTTTTATTAATTTATTTGTTTCTACTAATATAGCTCTTAAATTTAATGTAAATGTGTTTAAAAAGTTTGACTATTGAGACTATTTTTCCTATATTCTGAATTTTGAAAAATTATAGAACTTCATTTCACTTATATCACGTTTATTTTCATTTTTTAAGATCTTAAATTTCTGATAACTGCAGGTTATATACTATTTTCCTTAAATTATATATTAAACTTAATTTATTACTGGATGGGACTAAAATAAATTTTCACATGACAAAGTGTAAATTGCTTACGTACCAAGTGCTTATTGCTTACGTGAAATATTTGCGCATTCTCTTATTTAAATGTAAACGTAAAAGAACAATTTAATTTTATTATAATTTAATAGCTCCCAACCGTCTTCTATATATACAAAATCGAAAAAAAAACACATCTTTAAAAGTATTTTTAATGCTTATAGCTAAAAAAGAAATTGTCTGAAATTTTTTTGATATAGCTTCTTTTTATAGTGGATATTAATAATTTTAAATGCATTTTTTGATCTGCTTTTTAGATTAAATTGTTCCATTTTTATTACCGCCTTCCTCAATTGATATCAAAATTTATTCTAGGGCTAATTTTACAAAATAAATAATGTTATTTTTTCATAAATATACAAAAAAATGCAAAAGCTAACATTTGTGTTGAGCAATATAATTTCTGCTTATGCATTCTTTTTCAAAATTACTATTGAATTGATTGTAACCAAAATTGCTTACTTTGATTCAAATCCGCAATGTCTATATGAAGAAAATCATGTAATAAAAGAAAAAAAAAACTAAGCTGTATTTTATAGATAGTATTTATGAATCCACAATTTTTCCCATCTTCTATTTGATTGAACTGATCGAATAAGAGCTTAGAAACTTTTATATAATAATATTTGTTTTGAAAAAGATTCAACGATTTAGCTGTATTATTGTTCTTTACGATTGTAAATCGCTTACGATTTCAAATCTTCCCTGAAAATTCTTTAACACTGAATTGATTCTTTGAGAACAATATGTGTTATTCTGAAGAATATTTTAGTTTATTTTAAGATTTAAAATTTCTTTCTCTCTCAAAAAAAAATCTAACATTAAAGTATTACCATCATACTTTAAGTATCATTGTTCTGAAAATTTTTAAAATTTATTTTACTATTTCAAATCTTTCTCAATAAATTTCTCAAAGATAAATTATGTCTGGATTCTTTGAACATTTTGTACTATATATTTTATAGAATTTTAAAATTTCAATACTTTCTGAAAAATCCTGAACGTTAAATTATGTCGAGACGTTCTGAATGTTACGTGCTATTTTGGAAAATATTTTACTTGTGATTGCAAGCTTTTCCTCAGAATTAAATTGTTTCTGGTTTGGTTAATTCATCTCTCTATAGTTCACTTTTTGCAAATAAGATAGATTCAATAGTGACCAACATTTTTTAACATGGATTCAAAATCACTACGTTTTTTTCATATCTGAAATGGAAATCAAATACATTAATAATTGAACTGAAAATTAGAATGTTAACCATTAAGGTATGAGCTTTGATAAATCACATCAGGATTATTTGGATACTATGTATAATTATATTCCTTATATTTCATTATTTTAAATTACTCTAACACAGCTTTAAATTTCATTTGAATTTTTTGAAGATTATAAATTCTCAAATATTTGTTTGACAGTTACAATTTAATGAATAAAAAGATTCTATTCTAAATATTAGAATCCATAATTTCATACACTTCTTTTTTCATATGAAAATAAATGCTTTTCTTTCAAGCATAGTAAAACTATGCTTTTTTAAATTTTTACTGAGATGAATCAATTTTGATAGTATCGTGGAAATTAGAATTATCAAAACAAAGCAATCGGCTTAAGTTAATAATTTATTGTTTGAAATTGAATCCTAGGTTCAGATGCTGCAAATATTATTCCCCTATGTAAGTAATTCAAAGAATTCATTAAAAATAAAATTTCTATTATATTAGAATAGGAATTATAATAAAAATTAAAATATATAAAAATTTTGCTATTTTTCGGAACATAAAATTTAAAAAATACGGTATTTGTAACAAAATTATTTCCCCAATCTATTTAATAGCATTAGCATTTAAATGAATATAATTCTGAAATCTTTAATTCTTTTAAAAATTTTAGGAGAAAAATACATGTAAAAGAAATAATATTTCAAGAAAAATTGTTCTGATAGTTATTACATGGATCAGTGATTTTTCAATTTTTTTGAACTTATGAATAGTGCGAAGTCGCGTGAAATCTATCCGCCATCTTCGAGCAGATGTTTCTGGACAGATGTATAGAATCTTATCAATGCAGATGACATAGGAATATGCCTTAGTGCATTTCTTCATCTTTCAAATGGAAATGATTGATTTAAAAAGTAGTGATATTTTTTAAAAAATAAACTGTAACTGTACATGGAGAGACTTTTAGACGTGATTTGATTAGTTCTATGAATTTACTCCTGTTTTTTTTTTTTTTTTTTTTTTTTTTTTTAATCCCACAATTGGTTTTACTTATCTCAAGTGAAACGTGTCATAAAATGAAATAGAAAAAAAATATTTATGGTTATTTTAAATATTTGAAATATTAATTTTTACTCAGAAATTATAAGCAACTGTCATTAGAAAGTTTCAGCTACCATGCTGTGTAAATATTAAACATAATTATAATGCTTAGTTTAATCATAATATTACTTATATATCATTTTTATAAATTTTAAGGATAGATCTCGTAATGATAAATTATTGTTCAATTTTATTTAGGTTATCTTGTCTCTTAATTGGTTTCTAAATAAAAGTTCCTTATTATATTTTATTTGACTTACTTATATGAAGAAATTTATTTATTTAATTAAAATATACATTGGGGTAGATTACATGGCTGATTGTAGCGTGTCGCATTGTTCCATGGGTCACAGTTTAAAGATATTTTGCACTATATTAATATTAAATAGGGCGCAAACACTTTTGTCTAATTATTGTATTCACCAGATTTGAATTCTGTTTGTTTCTACTTTTTGTGGGGATCTCATCAAATTTTAAATGACTATAAAGTATTCTTGAAATCATTGAGCACTAGAAATACTTATATATATCATTATATATTAACAGCTTATTTTACATTGACAATCCAGAATTATGACACGTTAGAGGAAAAATAGCAGTACTAACACTGATGATCATATATCTCATGTTCTGAATATGGGTTTTCCAGGTGAGCCTTTTATCAATTGTAACACCCAGATATTTCACATTATTTTGCCATTGTATATCGGTTCCCAGGATTTGGATATTAGGGCAGGTGCTCCTTCTCCTGGTAAAGAGCACAGCATGTGACTTTGAAACATTAATTTTGATCATCCAGTTAGTGAGCCAATTTTCAATTTCTGCAAGATGCACATTTAAGTTGTCGCTTATAGTTTGGTGGTTCGAGCCCGAGGATAAAATGGCGATGTCATCCGCAAAGAGGGAGATGTTTTTGTCATGGTGTGGTATGTCATTTATGTAGATGTTAAATAGAAAGGGTCCTAACAAGGATCCTTGAGGGACGCCTGCACAAATGGATTTTTTTTTTAGAGGATTTTAATTCTAAAAAGTATCTATTTGTGAGGTAGTTATGTACAAGTTTGGTAAGGTGGGAGGGGGGGGGGAACTGTATTTAATTAATTTAAAGATGAGTCCCTCATGCCAAACTTTATCGAACCCTTTTTCTATGTCTAAAAAGACTCCTCCAGTTGATTTCAGAATATTTTTGGAAATGATTTCCAAAGTTAGAAGCAGCTGATGCGTTGTTGAAAGTTTTTCCTAAATCCAAATTGTTAGGGAATGATGATGGAATATTTTTCTTCAAATTTATTAAGTTGGTTTAGGATAATTTTCTCCGCTACTTTCACCAGAGTGGGTAGAAAGGAGATTGGCCTATAGCCTGCTGGTGATTTAGGACTTTTTCCTTGTTTTTTGATTGGCACAACAACTGCTACTTTCCAGAGGGAGGGAAAAGAGGAATAGTGAATAATATCGTTAATGATGGTAGTTAGGAGGCTTACAGCAATAACCGGGAGCTGTTTAAGAATTTTATTAGTAATACTGTCGAATCTAGGGCTCTTTTTGGGCTTGAGATTTTTGATTATTTCTTCTCCCTCAGCAGCGGTAGTGGGTTCGAAATTGGGTTGCAGGTTTGTTGCCAGAGAGGAATAGAATATATTGATTTTGTTTGAGACGTCACTAATAATATCAGGGTTACTGATGTTATTAGGACTGAATTACTGCTGGAAATTGATGTCTAGTAGTTCTGCTCTTTGGTCATCGGAGAATGCTAAATTGACCCCATCATGGTGTTCTTGTGATATCAAGTGCTCTTCATGAAACTGAATGACATTTAAAGTTTCAAAGGGCACAAAGCTGGAATACGAAATAATACTCAAATATACTCACGAAAATTTCAGCATTATAAATAACTATAAAAATAAAACTTTTATAAGCCATTTACAATTTATAAAAATAACAAATGGATTTTTGCATTCAAAAGATTAGAATTCCATTTAATTTAAATATTCATATAGCATTTCACTTCTGATAAAATAGCGATAATAATTTTGTTCTTTCAGGATTATTTTCTTTTATTGAGCTTAAATATTTCGTTTTTAATGAAATTGAGTTTGTGAATTATTAAAAAAATTCTCTTTTCAGAGAGGAAAGAGTTCAGCTTTTCAAAAGGAGGAAAATCGCTGCTAACTTTTCAATTCTCTCTTAAAATACTTTAAGTTAAGTAAATTATGTCAATTGATTTAAAGAACAAAAGTTTCTAAATTGATGTAAAGTTAAGTAAAAACTGTTACAGAATATTTTCTGAAAAAATTGCTAATAAAAAGAAAAATATTTTGTCTTCATTTGGAAAATATTCTTAAAAACTAGTCTAAAAAGCACTGTAAAGTAAATAAAATGATAGTAAATTATTCCTGACTGCAAAAATACATTGAAATGTTGGAAACAAAAATACTGGCAAACAACGAAACTCTGTTTCGAATTTCTCGATAAATAACTTTAAAATTACTTTCAAGAACTTCGATTTAACCTTCTTAATACTTCAATTTCTGAAATAGTTTCTCAATTTCTTGGTGTTCCCTTAAAAATCAAAATAACGAGGACTTATTCTATTATTGTTTTCTCACCTGACTTGATGAATATTGATTCAAAAACAGCATTGAGGAAATGGAAATTAGCAATCGCAAACTGTCAATGCGAAGTACCTGTATACTTAAAACGTGTAACACAGCTACTTTCTGAAACTTAGTTATACATAATCATATTTTTATTAAATTATTTATAAATTCAAATAGTTTCCATAAATTTAAATTATTTTAGCGATTGAGATTAGTTTCCGTTCATTTCTTCACAAATCTCCATTTTTATAAATCCGGTTTCAATTGAAATTTGTTTTTATTGGAAGATTACAGAATTTAGCCTTGAGCTAATTTAGGGAAGAAATTATTAAAAGTAGTCTGGAAACACTTAAGCTCTAATATTCCCGTCACTCACAGTATTGCTGGAAAACAAGTATTAAAGGCACTTTTGTTTTATCTTTACTTACAGGAATTGCAAATGACAAGGTTGATTAGCTATAGAAAAGAAAAATTCACTTACTTATTAATTTTTATTTTGATAAATAGAGCATTATAGACACATATTTATTTATTCTTTAATTAATATTAAAATATTAATTATATGTTGATATTTTTATTATAATATATATATATATATATATTTATAATTATAAAATTATTTATTACTCACACACTCTGATAACAACTGTAACCTTGAGTTCTGCAGTGTTTAAAATCATCGTAATCCCATGCATGTACCTTCAAGCTACCATGTTTGAATTTTGACTTAACTGGTTAATCGAGTTGATAGGCCTCTTTAGTTTTATATACAATATATATATATTAAGAACTCGTGATCACTAGCAAAATAGTTCTAAATATCGAATATTGAAAGTTCATATAATGGAAAAATAAGAGTTAGATATCTTAAATCCTTTTTTTTAAATCAAACTGCTATTTTTATATATATAATGTACTATAAAAAAAAAGCTAAAAACTATTTCAAAACTACAATTTTAAAAATACATTTTTTTTTTGTTTTTTTTCGTATTATACTTTTGTTTTCCTCAAAAACGTACCTTTATCTCCTTAGCCATTTATCTTTTTTTCTCACAGATAGGCAAAGAATTGCATCCTCTTCTTCTCACTTGATATTTAAAATTTTATTCACTCTCATTTATTAAGTTCTCAAACTTTTCATCATTTTACATCTCGTCATAACAAATTACATTTGAGTTTATATTAAAAAAGTCCCGCAATTAAATTTCAGGTTGTACTGAGGATTTCTTTATGGAAGTTAGTATTTATTTATTATTTAACTCCATATAAGTAGCTATAGTCATCAGGTAATTATTCTAAGCTTTCTTTTGTTATGGAAATTTCTCTTACAAAATCTACATAGCCAAATCCCTAGATATCATTTTATTTGTGACATCATTCCAGGTATAGATTGACTATTGTATTACACCTAGAATGTCAATTTTCATAAGGTAATTATAAGCAATGATCATTCCTTTAAAAATATCTTACAATATTTGCACTTGTAGCTGCAGATTGTACTCTGATGTATGAGTTGTAAGACGGAAATTAGATTAGACAAAAGAAATTCCACACGAACTGCTTAGAAAAATTCAAAATTATGATCAGCAGAGCTGTTAGTTGTCCACAGTTCGCAGAATATACAATTCACCTGTAAAAACGTCTATTCATGTCGTCGTCAATTTCTTAACCATAAAATGAAAATGAAGAAAATCATATAATATTATAAAAAATGAACTCTAGCGAAAGAAAAGAAATGAAAATGAATTAAAAAAGGGAAATTTTTCAAATTTTCTGTTCATATATGGGAATTAAAATTGCACCTGTGGGACGAACCATTATTTTGTTAAGGACCAATCATTAATTAGCAAATTCGTGAGTGTCCGTAAAAACAAGCATCCCCTGTGTTATATATATATATATTAAAAAAAATTCATGAATATATATATATATATAGTGGTCTAGTGGTTAGCGTAACTGACTACGGATGGGAAGGACCTGGGTTCGAATCCCACCTCGGGTGTGGATGTACTTTCTCTTTCTGTGTTTCTTAGCCTTTCCTCAGAGGATGGATGAATGTGGCCCGCCCTATAAACGGGTTTGTGGCGTGGGTAATGCAACTCATACCTCCGTGACTTGGTTCACAGGTGCCCACCGGGTAACGATAAAATGAGTAGTAATTTTCGGCCTTGTTGCGGCTAATGTACGTACTTGCTCAAGGGTGCCCGCCATTAGGAATAAAAAAAAAAGCTTTTCAAAACGTCTCCTGATTAGTTAATATTCATTTTCGTTTTTTATTTCTAAAATTTTTTAAATACTTTTAATTCTCATACTTACTTTATTTCTTAAATTCGTATGTATTGTTAACCTTGATAATTAATTAGCATCTCATATATATTTTTAAACTATTTTTTTTAAAAAAATTTTCACTGACAAGTTTTGTAATTTTATTGAAGTTTAAATAACTTTTGTTTTAAATTTTTACATTTTTCTTTCTAAGGCATTGAAAACAGTTCATTTGTGTATTGTTTATTAGCTAGAATCTTTACACAAATTGATTCGAAACACCTTCTCCTCTGTTCTCTTGATGAAAAGAGACAAGTTTTTTTCCTATCATTTCTCAATTTTTTTCTTTCTTCGTAATTCTGTTTTGATCTTCACTTTTACTTTTTCTATTATTTCTTTTTTTTTCCCTTTTGTTTTCTAACTGGTTAATCATGTTTTTATTAGAAAGGTTTTTCTAATTTCTTAAAAATCTTTTCTGGTTTGTCTAGTTTGAGCAATTTAAATTACTTTATTTTTTTATTCATCATGTTAAAAAATTTTTTTAAAAGAATTTACATTGGTTTTCAATTAATTTAATTATTATTGGATTTTTACTTTAAGCTATATATATATATATATATATATATATATATATATATATATATATATATATATATCATATGACATTAAAATATTTTGAATTTGCTTCAGTTCTGCGCCATTCATTTGCATTTATTTAACCGATAGTTGAAAATGTCATTTTTTAGAAAGAATGAGAACATTTATTTGATAATTTCAATTTAACAACTCCTATATTCGCTGAAGAGCCAAAGCCTTATATACACTGCCACCATTTGGCATTATAACCCTCCGCCAATAATTCGAAAAGATGTAATGTATATACCGATATAAATGGTATATACCGTTTCCTGTGGTTTGGCGCGGAAAGCATGTCTTTTATGATTACATTTGCATTTCATGATCTAAGTAATTTTGACGGAGTGATCTGTGGTAACTTGAAGATTCTGAATGAATATCTTCTAAAATGCATTACTTGTGTATTGTCTTTGCGACTACCTAATCCAAGTAGATGAATAACGCAGTGGATAGACTACCAACAGCACAATTGCAGAACCAACAGCACAGGTTCTGTGCTGTTAGTAGTCTATCCTTCATTAGCGACATATCAAGTCAGAAGTTTTCACTCTTTATAAAATTAGTTTGGTGGCAAGAAATGACTTTTTTGATGGCCAGTTGATGCAGGCTCAAGTAGAAGTATATCTAATAATATGATTCAGCATGTTTGTCGTGGTTAACAACTAATCTCATATTACGAAAAAAAGGTTAGCCTTCGAATATTAGGTCATTAACAATGTCTGAACATGCAACGTTTGCTATTATCTAGCTGTGTTATTCGTCTCTCTCGTATAACGAGCTGTTCAGTCCTGAAAATATTGGTTCAGTGTTTCCGAATCTTCACAATCTGGCTTACATCAACTGCCTTTTTGGTGACAAACACACTTATAACCAAAGGAAAGATGCTTCAAAATATTCTTGACAAGTTAAGTAATGTTCCTACTGAATTTTGGGCTTCTGTGTCATATCAAGGTCAAATGACGGCGTTGTTATAACATACATTTCAGTATATATATTCCAGAATCGCATGCATTATTATGAAATACCTATATCTGTCGGGCTAAATATTTTCCACAGTAACTATTTAGTTAGCGATTTTCAAGGTCGTTTCATTTTAAATATCTGTAAAACGATGCATAATTTAGAGTTAATAAATATATCTAAAGAGAGAAACACGCGTAGAAATACAATTTTATTTCGTCAGTCTCATAGCAACATTACAAGTTCTGAATGCAAAAGAAGATGAGTACTCTTTTATTATTCCTCTCTTATTTATTAATGTAATCACGCTATTATTAACCGTCAAAATATTTTTTCATATTCTACGAGGATTTAATCATAAGTACTTGACTAAGATACACATTGGAAATGGGAAAAATACCAATTTACCAACACATTGTTTTAATCTCATCCTACTTATATGTACACACACACACATATATATATATACAATATTTCATATATACATATATATGAAATATATATACAATATTTCAATTCATTTTTCAGTTAATTTAATGAATGGTTTTCAATTTCAGAAGAAAGTCGTAAGAAACACTCTCTGATGTATAATTTTAAAAAAGAGTTACAAGGTTATGGCCACAGGACCCACTAATATTGGTTGAATGTCAATGAAGATAATTATGTTTATTTTAATATTGGGGAATATTATAATAGTTTCAATATGAATATTGGACCTTATTAATAGGAAGGGTTTCTAAAATAAATAACCAGAAAATTGACATAAAACGTCAAATAAAATTATTTTTTATGATAATTTGTTATGTAATAAGCAAAAGTACGGTTAAAATTTTTTTCACATTAATTCAATCTGATTCTAGCAGTAGAATTTTAATACTGATAAGAAGTACTTACGAGATTTTGATATAATAAATTTAGAACTTCATTATCTAACTCAAGGCTGTCCAGACCAAATTTGATCCCGGGATAATACAAATTACTAAACATATTGGAGGGCCGCACAAATGAAAAACACATTTTTTTAATGAAAGGTTTAATAACGTTTAATATAGTTACTATGTAACTGTACATTAAATTGTATTAGTGCTTCATTAATTTATCTTTTACAATCCTTTCAATATCAACATTAATATTAGTTGTTGCCAGAGGCAGTGCGTGTGTAAGTGAGTCATCTGACAGTGAAGATTTATATTTAGATTTTATAAAATTCATAGTGGAATACGCACTTTCACAAAGATAGGTACTGCCCATCATTGAACCCATTTTTAAGCCAAGATTGTTTAATTTGGGAAAACGCTAGCCAAGGAGCTAAAAAAATCTATTCCTGACTCTGTCCTACTTTAGTAAAAGGTGTCTGATTGTAGGTCACATAATTCCAATTGATAATCAGTCTTTACACTTCCAATAGCAATTGTCAATGGATGAGTGAAAAGTGATATATCACTCTCTAATTCTTTTAAATCTGCAAATTGCTGTTCAAACTCCACAATTTAATCGTCAATATACTTCAGGTGATCCTTGAAAGTACATTCTTTAAAATTTTCCATCTCTGTGTAATGTTCTTTGCAACTCGGAAAAAAAGAAAAATCATTCAGCTCTAGTGGCGTTTTGAACAATTTTAGTTTACTTCTAAAACCATTCACATATCCAAACAAGTTGGCAATATTGTGTCCTTTGCCTTGTAACTTCAAATTTACTTCGTTCAACTGTTGAGTCACATCAGTTAAAAATGTAAGATCAGCCAAGAATAAAGTATCTTGCATACAATTTTGCAATTCAGAAGTGTCTGATTTTATTTAATTTTTTAGAAATAAAGGTATTTCTTTTCGTAAAGCAAAAAAACGTTCAAGGCGTCGCCCAGTACTAAGCCATCTTATTTTGGAGGTAATAATAAATCTCCAGAGGTTGCATCATTTCAAAAAATCTCGAAATTTTCTATGAGTTCAAACTTTGTTTCCATCTCCAATGTGATTTGTTATTCTAACAACAACTTACATGGCATTCGTTTGGGACAAAGATTTTCCACATAAGGCTTCCTGTTGTATGATGCAAAGAAACAAAGGGCAATTAATGTCATTTTCTTTAAGAAGTCCGGCGAATCCTGTTACTGTTCCCATCATACCATTTTTGGAATCGTCCCCAGTCTATGACAGTTTTATTGACAGCTAGATAAATATCTGTGCCTTTAGTTATTCCGTGTAACGGTATCAAATTTAACATTTCCTCCGTAATAGTATAATCTTTTGAAATGCAACGAGAACAAATACTAATTGACTGATATCTGTCTGGTCGGTGCTTTCATCCAAACATATTGAGTAGTATTCGCAATCCGAAATACAATCACATAATTTTTTCGAAACATATTCACCCATATCATCTACTCGTCACGCCACTGTTTGGTGAGACAATAGTACAGATTCAAACTTTTCCTACAAATTTGGCTGCATGAAGCATTGAGCCATTGAAACTTTGGCTAATAGAGTAAAGAAACTTCATAAGACGCAGCCAAACTTTGTTCATTATCTGTACTTACTTTTGAAAAAATTCTTGTTTGATGTATTAGTTTTTTTTTTATACTTGGCTACAATAATTTTTCTACTTCACCGATGTGTTTTTATTATACTTTTCTTCATATAAAGTAATATAGTACCGTTTCACATTGTATTCCTTATTCACCAGCAAAACTTGCATACAAATCATACACTGAATTTTATTATTATTGTTGCAGATCAGATTGTTTATGGCCCATTTTTCATTAAATGCACGATTTTCATCACTTATTTTTCGTTTCTTCACAGACATAATGAGGCTTGTTATTTTGCACAATAGAATCCTGCTTATTCTTTAATTAAATCACAAGTTTAAATTGACAAAAGAAATAAATGAAGAAGTAAACTCGAATTACACACAACCTCTACGAATACCACTACACAACGCATGTCGTGTCAAATGACAACCAATAAATAAACGACAATCAACGGCCAATGTTGTTTCACTCTTCGATCGAGCAGCATTTTGGCGGGAAGGCTTGCCCTACGGTTAGCGGGGAACCGATGTGCAGCATTACAAATCAATTCGTTGCAATTTTAATTTTAATGTCCTCTGTCGAATCTGGCGGCTTTTGAAAAGATCAAAGCAGTGCAACTCATGTTATTCTGCGCAACGGCCTTGAATGGAGACATACAACTGCGGGCCGTGAATAAGGCGCCAGACACAAGTCGGGATGGGACTCAAATACGTATGTACAAATACGATTCCATATTTTAGTTATTTATTTATACCATATAAAAAATAAAATTATTTCTACCAACAAAATTTGAAAAAAATGGAAAATTTTATTCTTTCGTTATAATATTAAGAAACCCAACCGCGGAAGCACGAAGATTGAACGTGGGCCGTGCTTTGGACAATACTAATCTAACTCATAGGTTGTCTCAGACACAAATAATAAATAATTCGCATATTTCTGGTAGAAAAAAATAGTTTTATTATTATTTCGGAGAATGATACAAAATTTTGGTGAAGCAAGTGTAACAGTAATTCAATGAAAAATGACTTAAATATTCTAGCATATCCAAATGAACTGTATAAAAATTTCTAGACATTTCTCTTCTATAACTAGGCTGATGAGAGCTTTACCAAAAATAGTTGCAACAAATCTAAGATTCTAATTTTCTGTTTTTTATGCTAGAATGGAAGAATTATAGGAACAGTGATCGATGTAAGTATCCTAACGGAATAAATCATTTTCGATATTTTATAGCTCATGAATGTTTAACATCTTATTTATTTTATTACACTTTCTGTGTTTGTGTGATAAATAAAATAAAAAACAAATACAAAATTTTTCATAACATAAAGCCTTCAAAATATGTAGCTAGCTAAAGAGTATTGCAAGGTACAAAGATTTAAGTTTTCAAAGTCCTGCATCATTATTTGCATATTTTTTAAAACATATTTTTGCAATTTTTTGAGAGACTTTGATATTGACTCCTTATTTATTCTTTAACAAATATTGATTTAATTTTTCTGTTCATTCTAAAAATAATATCCCAATCTATATAAGGCTACTAATTTTATTGAAATTTGTTCTATTTAAAGCTGATATTTTATGCTGAAAACAGAGTAATTCATTTAGAATTAAAGCAATGATAAAAGAATACAAAGTTAAGAATCAAAGAAACATAGTATTTAAATTAGTTTACGATTTAAGATATTTTTTTATAATTCTTTTAATTATATTAAACTTTACATTTAATTATTTGTTCAAATAATTTACATTTATTAAAACGTATAACTCGTAAGACTCGAGTTTCCACTAATGGTCATTGTTTGGCCTTTCATGATATAAGAGTTCTCGTTCTGAATTCCAGTGGAAATTGTTTAATATTAGATTAAAATGCATTTGGAAATAATTCTCTCCTATACTTGGGAGCTTTTATAAATTGCTTGTGGAGATAATTAAAATGAAATAGTGAAATAAAATTATTCTATGAAGATAAAATTTTCATTTTATAAGAGAGAATACAAATACAATTCTTAAAAGTCACTTGTGAAACTCATATTGTTATATCCTATCAGTTTCACTGATTTAAAATATGCACTTACATTGTGTGTAGACAATCACACAATAATCAGAAATATAGAAAAAAAATCCAAAATGCGTTTACACTCACCATAAAAGGAGAAAAATATCCTGGAACAGCAATCAGTAATTATCAGCTTTTTCAAGCTACAACAATAAACAGTTCATAGAAAAGCATTTTATTTTATAAATTTTAATATCTAACCTATTTTAAATCTAATCCAAACTAATATCTTCCGGGAGACGGAAAGAATTTATTGACTTAATCCAGTCTAGCGATTCCAGTAAAGTATTGAAATACACGAAGGAAAACCATTTCGATACTTCTAAACTATATTATTCAAACGGATTCATATATCTCCCATATTGTTGTCAAAAGGGAATATTAAACCAATCTAGTAACTCTGACATTTCCGCTGCACTTTATATGGTTTCCGTAAATTAAACATCACTAGATTCAATTTTTCTCATTTCACGAGATTTGTGAGAAGGCTAAACTTACAAGGAGGTTCTATTTTTCCTAAAAAACTATCTTTGCTCTAACAAGGAAACGTGATTCATTATTTTCCTATTTCATTCACTTACATAATTCAAGGGAAAATTAGCATAAATATAAAGGATTAAATATAAACTTAAGATTATAAAGTGTTAAATGTGACTTATATAAAAATAATCGATGGTATAAAAAATTACATTTAATACAAGAACAACAAATGAGAATAACTTTTAATCATTTTTTTTTCTTTTTTCAAAACGGAAAATATTTTCTGGTTAAGTGGTACTATTTGTTTACCTTTTCCTTAGGTAAGACTGAAATCAAAATTTTTGACTTGAAATACATGAAAAATTTATTATTTTGTAAAATTTATAACTTATTATTCATGATCGTGGAAATTTTGAATTTCAAGTTTATTTATATTCCTTTGAAATTATTTACGAAAATATTTTGTCACTTAAAGTAGACATTAACCATTTTTTCGGCCACAGTTTTCATTTTCCTACCACAGATCTATCATGCACAAACTCATATATATATATATATATATATATATATATATATATATATATATATA
>JAPDSC010145939.1:0-12747 GCA_026290005.1 Latrodectus geometricus | reverse complement strand
CTCAAGGTCGGAGCTCGTGAAAGGCTATTCAAATGTTGCCCTTTCTCTAAAGAGACGAAGAGGACATTAGAAAATGTTTTTAAATTGATAAAAGTTGGAGAAAAGTATAAAAATAATAGAGAATGCGTACGATAAATTCCAGAGGGCCCCTCATCTGATGGGATGGTCAACGAAGGCCCATTGCTGATGTTCATCAAAGTACGGATCGGTGTTTCGTTCGATTTTCTTTCTGAGGTATAAAAAACAAATAAGCATTTTGTCAGAAATATTTATTTGAAAAATAAACTACGCAAAATGATAAAACCTTTATGAAAAAAAAATATTATTGAAATGCAATTATTTGTAAATATCTTAAATAATGATAGTATTTAAGAAGTCAAACAAAATAATAAAGGGTGGTAAAAGTAAAATATATACATGAAATATAACTATTTTTATTCAATTCTTATAAAGAGATTGGATTTAAGAATTGAATAAAATGATAGTTATATATTGTAATTTTAATAATTGAATTAAAAATTGAAAATTTTATCAAATAAAATTTGAATTTATTCAAAAATTTAGCAATACAGAGGTCAAGTTTGTTAATTCGTAACTAAGGGTTATGGTAAAATTTTCAGAAATTAACGGAAACAGATATAAAATAATTTATTTTAATACGGAGTCGTCAAATCTAATTGAAAAAATTGAATCATATAACATATACTTTTTAATTTGAATTTTTTTCTTTCTAGGTAAAACAACATAACATAAAGTTTCAATTGGCAATTTCTGCAATGGTAATTATTAATAGAAACGTTCACTGAAAGTTTAAACTAAAAAGGTTGTTGAAATTTAAATACTTTCTACATGTGCATTCCATATTATAGGAAGTGGTTTTGTTGTTTATATAATAAAACAAATTCCACCATGTATTGTCATACATATTACAAGAAAACGTAATCAAAATTAAAATAATTTGAAATTTATAATATTAAAAATTTGAATTCAAATGAAGTTACATTCTTTTATTCTCAATCATTACTTCAGAGAAGTATTTGAAATTTTTATACGCTCCCTATTTTAGTATAAAAATAATCAAGATAGTGAAGTTTCTATAAAACGTCGAAATTAATGTCATGAAATTTTTAGCAATGATAAGTTAGAAAAAATCATGAAACAATTTCAAGCAGTCTTAAACTTTGTTATATTTGTAAATGGAAATAATTATAAAATATAAATCCAATCTAAAGCCTTCGACAGAATCTTTGTCTAAAACTAAGAACTTTCATTCTCATTGAAATGATTAGTATTAACTATTTAAATTAATGATTTTAAATTTAATTTACAATTATATGTTTTTAATTAAAAGGAAATATTTTTTAAATATTTTTAGTACAAATATTTTTTAAAACTAACAATTTTAAAATTGTAATTTCCAAAAATAAATTATCTTTAGGCATTTCTTTTTTTATTTTTATTTTAATTAATTTCCTTTAATCGTAAGTTAATGTATATTAACTCTTAAATCTTAAATCTTCTTATCATTTACGATTTCATTAGTTAAATATTATATAATGATTTACAAGATACAATATAATTTTACAAAATACATTATGCATTACTTTTCAAAATATTATATTTTATTTACATTTAAAATATTTTTTAAGATGCGTATTTTTTATTCATACACATCATGCTATTTGAAATTTATATACAAAATGGAAATATTATAGGAATTAAAATAATACAATATTTTAAATAGACAATTTTATTCACAGTTAAATATTTTCAATACTTAATTTTGAAAATTGGAATATTTTATATGCAAATATTTTGAAGGATGAAATGTTTTAAAATACATTAATTTTCAAATTCAGTATTTTGGTAATAGAATTGTTTGCAAAATATATCCAAAAAAGTTTTGATAAGAAAATACATGTTAGGGAAAAATTCATATTTTATAAATTAAAACATGAAACTATTTACTATAATTCAAAATGACATCTAATTTATTAATGCAAAAATTAAATTATTCTCGTCATTGGAATCGTCTGGAAATACTTCCAGACGATTCCAATCTTTTGGAATTATTAAAGGTTGTTTATTTAATCATGAAAGCATGTTAAAATATAATTTAAAGAAACTTGTAGTTTGAAACTTGTTAAGATTAAAAAAACTTGCATTATTAAAATAATTTAAATTTCGTTCCTTAAAGTGAAGTTTTGAGAAATAAATCTTCATAAATATAATTTATAATTAATATTTAAAAATAAATTAAAATAGAGTAATATTTCTATGCTGAACTATATAAATAAAATAAATGCTTTTAATATGCACGTTAGATATTTTGTATAATACAGACAAATAATCTATATTTGTCGATTAATTTATTTAATTTATATATTCTAAGGAATAACTTTTTCTCTAATGATTTTGCAAAATAGAGTTCGCTGCATAAAATTCAGTCAAACTTACTTTCGGCTTTCTCATTGTTTCGAGAATGTTTCTTTGTTGACCGGTAAACAACCGTCTCCCCTATAACGATGAAACTATATCAGAATATTTTGTCAAAATCTAAGACAGTACAGATTGTTAACAGTTTCGAAATACCTAATCTGTATAAAAATAATTGTCATTTTGTTTGTACACAGAATTATTAGTCTGCTATTGAACATAAGGCTACGAAACATAAGCCTCGTTTCATTTCGAAATTTTGATATTACAACATCCGTTATTAATTTAAACCTTAACTAATATTGATTTGAAAACTCCGTAAAGTTGCTTATTCCCCGATGTAATTAATTTATATGATTTAACACCGATCCAGAATTTTGCTCGCTTAAGCAAATTTCCCTCTTTAAAAATTGGCGTCTATTCTTAACCGTTTAGGGTTAAGGAAAAAAAATTCTAAAGGAATTGTCCAATCCCCCTCCCGTGCCTTCTTACATAATTTTTTTTAAAAAAAAATAAAGACTTTTTTTTTTATTCTTGAAAAGTATTGATTTCTTCCATTGTAGCGGAAGTGTTTACCCCTTTCCCAATACGTCGGTGATAAGAAATGCATTAGAAAGTGGAAGAAAAAAATTCAAAATAATAACCATGTGACTAAAAGGAATGTTGTAAGCGTTTCATACTTCTTCCGATTTGTTTGTGGAAAATCACTCAGAAATACTTAATTGTTTTCATTTTAAAAGCATCGATGGGACTATTTATATAATAATATATTTTTCACGAGCAAAATTTATTAAAAAGTTTTTGTTAAAATTTTCATGTTTTTAAAATTTTTTGCGTGTTATCATTTAAATCCAGTTGTAACCTAGTTAGTTATGCGTGAAAATCACTTTTAGAGAAATTCTTGTGAAATTTTTATTGTTTTTGAAAGAGGAAGTAATATTTTTGAAACCAAAGGAAAAGTGAATATAACTAAAAAAAAATAATAAATAAATAAAAATAATAATAATAATAAAGCAAGGAAACCGAAAAAGAAAAGTAAAGTAAGAAAATTTGTAAAAGAAGCAGAATATGAAAGCAAAAGAAGAAAAATAAAATAAAAAGCTAGAACTTGGGACCTCTCATAAAATTGCTAGGTATGCAATTTAGATTTCTCGGTCTAGTACAATACTTTTTTGTGAATCCTAGTTTTTTGAGCATTAAAGCTGGAATAAAGTTCAATCCATGTCGCGGGAATAATATTGAAAAATTGTGTTAACACACAAAACACATAACACAAAAATTAATTTAATTTAAACCTCATTATAATCAAATAAACGACAAATATTTTACAATAAGTAAATCTAGAAAACAAACCAAACTGAGAGGATATCTCACGCTGGTGGATATATCATATTGTTAAATAAGTGTTGTGAATGTAATTTACATAAATACTTTATTAATGATAAATATGTAAGTATCAAATATTTTTCTACTTTTTAAAGAATAAGAATATCCTATTTTTTGTCATGTTAAAGAAACAAATTTCGTTTCATAATTTATCTTAAAATGACTGTATATTTATTAAATTTTAATGCTCATATTCTAATACTGTAACTATTTCCTTCTTTTATATGTTTGAGTAAAATATAAATGTATAAAATTTGAAAAACAAAATATACTTTAGTTGATTTTTCAATATTATTAATTATATTTTTCAATATTATTAATTTTAAATTAATAAGATTCAAAAAAAAAAAAAAAAAAAGAAGAAGAAGAAAAGTAAAGAAAAAAAAAGAAACACGAATACTTACGTATGCAAACAGCGCATGCGTCTTGTGCGCAGAGGCAGCTGTAGCAAGTCTCATGACCACAGGAATCAACCACGCATCGCTTCTTGCCTTTATCAAAAGGTTGTTTACATGATGGACAAGTTCCTTTACTCCCTGTCTGCTTCCATCCTAGGAGCATTCTTTCATTAGCATTTCATTTCATTTCATTCAACAGGAATTATTTAAATTTTAAAAAAGAAAAAACAGCTATTATAATTTAAAGATCGAGAAAATAAAATATAACATACAAACTCTATTTATGTGTGATTAAAATTAAAGATGAATATTTCACTTTTACAATAACTATTTTTTATTTGATTTTTTGAATCTGAATAAGAAAAAATGTGCTCATAATGGGCCATTTGGGCTCATAAACAGTCTGCTGTGTAAATGAGTTGCTCTGTTGTCAAAAATGTACAGGTACAATACCTGATTCCACCATAAAAAGCATACAGAGAGAAAATATGCAAATTAAATTTTCATTGGGTCCATTGCTTTACCTTTGGTGTGATGTGGAAGTTAGTAAAAGGGAGTGCTGGCTCAGATGTCCCCTTCGCACTTTGGCCGTGACGCGGCGTTATAAAGCGAAATTGGCAGTCAGCCATAACATAATTCAATGTGTGCATAATGTAATATAATATAATGTAACATTCTATAATGTAACATTCTTTATAGAAATTTACAACAAGTTTTTGAAAACATTTTCTACAATCCTGACTAAAAATAATTAAGAACGTATTGATTACTGTAAAATCTGTAAACAGTATTCCTAATAAATAAACAATATAAGATATGTATTTACATAATTCAATTCAAACTGAGATTTAAACTATCGTAATTGGATTTAAATTGTAGGTTCTGTTCACAAAATTCAATGTAGGTGAAATATTTCTTAATTAAACTTGTTGGATATTTAAGATCTGTTGGTTTATGTAAAATATAGTTAAAACATATAATATGCGAAAATAAAAATCCAAGAAAAATATTGTGAAATAAATAGTATAAAGGTTGTGTTTCGGTTGATATTGTGAGCAAAACAAACTGCTACAAGATAAATCGTCAAATTTTTTAATCCTTAAAATATTTCATATGTCATTTTAAAATACTCAAAGGTAAAGTAAAAATATTGAACATTTTAAGCTAAATAATAAGCCTATGTGAATCAACTGAGGGTACGAGGTCAAGATGGGGACAAACTATAATAATATCGTCAAATAATTGACGTTGATTTCCCAAATGAGATATAATTAGTCTTCTATAGACTTGATTCTGATAGATATTATTGTTTTTTCTTCTAATTTAACGAAACACTTAAGATTTTTAATAAAAGAAAATGATTATAGGAAGTATAAGCATTGCATAGAAAAGATAGAATTGCTATTAGAATTCAACAGACGATAAATACCGACAAAATTACGGAATTATTTCTCTTTCTCTTTTTTCTTATCAACTCAAGTGTATGTACAATTAACTATTAAATTTAATACTTTAATTTTTTTGTATTTATTTGTCTTTCTACGATCATATTGTGCACATAAGAGCTATCTCGATCGGGACGTATAACTTTAAGTGGATTCCTAAAGCCACATTCGAAAAGAACGAACGACTCCTCAAATCCTTGAACTAAAAACTGGATCATAAATCACCCGGCTGCTAGCTCTGCGTTTTACATTTAACTGAGATATTTTTATGAGCAAATCTGATGAAATCAGGAGTCGGTGTACTTCTTCAGAATCTTAAATGGATGTTCTATGGAAACTTGGATGAGGGCCTCATCGGTCTAATTAAACCAGAAATGTGGGGTCTAAAGTGTGAATTAAATTAGAGCAAGCACAAGTTTCCGATTCTTTTTTCCAATTGTTTATTTTTTGCAGTCAGTTTTATTTCTGAATTTATAACTCACTAAATCAAATATTGCGATATCTATCAGTGTAAGAATGCATGGAAAATTTATAACTCAGTTTTTCAATGTTTATAAAGGTATTTTCAGTGATTAGGAAAAAAACCAGTTTTCGATATTTAGCAAAACGTTAAACATTAAAAAGTAGGAAACAATGTAATCCAAACTGAAATCTTCATAGCTGTTATGTTTTTAAAATGTATATAAATTCTATTATAAAAATAAATTAATTATTTTTATTTTTTAATTAAATTAAATAATTTTGTTGCAAAAGAAAAAAAAAAACGTAATTTCTTTATTCATGTTCAGCATAAAAATTATGCTTAAAAATTAGTTAGATTTTTAAATGATATTTTAAGCATTCTTTAATGCCAATTAAAAAAAATATCAATGTCCTAAATATACATTATTTGCTCTTAAATCTCTTAAGTATTTCTAACTGAATATGCAACACTTTATACAATGAGCATAATGTATTCACTGTACACCATGTAATTTTTATAATATTTGCTTAGGTCACAGAGTAATAATAAGAAAATAATATATTTATTGGCTCCATAAATGCAAACGAAAAGGAACAATTCATTAAGTTCATCGAAAATACTCAAAATTTTCCAGGTGATACAAATAGTTAAAAATGATGTCAGATCCTTTGAAAACATAACAACTAGAAATAAAGTTAAATTACTTGTGAAGCAGCAAAAAATGGATAATTTTTTTCATATTGGATATCTTTGCCTCATTATTCTTTCATCTACAGGATTTTGTACCAATTAGAAACATTGAGAGGACTAATTCAGAATATGCTTAGATTAATGATTATAAAACTTTATGTTCTCAAGAGAATTTAACTTCAAATAACTCCTGATTTCCTGAATCCGTCTAAAGGGATTCATTTTAAGACGAGAATCGCATACCCACACTATTTCAATTTTTTTAGAACTTGATATTCCAAAGTTAAAACAAATATTTTTTGAATGACTAATCTTCTGATTCAAAACATGCACTACCAATCATCAATTTAAGGATATTTTCATAACTTTTCCTGATTCATTCTTCGCGTACCCTTCACATAAAACAATCACTCTTAATAAATCTTCTAAATCGATTTATTGCTGAAGGAGAATTTTAAATGCATCTTCGTTGGGCATGCATGAAATCTGTGGTTGACCCTTTGAGTTTGAATTATTTGAAGAATTTATTGCTTTGAAGTAAGAAGATGACGAGTCTCACTCGTCAAATGTACCCAAATGGTTAATAATGTAAATAAATAGTTTTAAATCCTTAAGTTCTCATAATACGCTTGTAGTGTCAGCCAAAATCAAGGCGATTAATATGGAAAAAACACACATTGTGTTTTTATCGAGGAGTCAGACTTTTAGATAGCCTCTCTCTCAGCAATCACATCTCTGATTACAGTAAGACCCCGCTTAACGCGGGGGATACGTTCCATCAAAGTAGAGCGTAATGCGAAACAGCGCTAAACGAGGCTATCATTACATGTAAATATTGGGGTTAGGGGAAGATGGCTAGGAAATTGGTTAGGTATTAAATTTTAAAAGTATGTTTTTTTAATAAAAATAAAACCAAACATTTATTTCTTAAAGCCCAAATTAATACCACATCATTATTTCTCGCAAAAATAAAAACAAAATATAAATAACAAAACGAATATTCTTAAAAAAAATTAAATTCTAAGTCAGTCATATTTAGTTAGCCTTCCGCGTTTTCAGTGTTCTGCCTTTTTGTGACAAAAGCATCTAATGTTGTTTGCCTTTTTCTTTTGCGTTGTTCTCTTAAAAGTTCTTCATAAGCGGATAGAGCATCTCTAACACCACGCCTTATTTTTGAGCTCCTGTCAAAATTCGGATCATTTTCAATGAATTAATCCATTATTTCAGTTATGTTAGACAAACTCCTTTATATTAAGGCAAATTCAATGAAGCACTAATTAGAGTTTGATGTTCACCAGAATCTAATCATCTAATCACTTCCATTTTAGTTTTGAGTGAAATACTTTTTCTGGTTGCTTTCTTTTCTTTTTCATTATCACCCATAGTAAAAACTAAAGATCAAAATATTTGACACTGTAATATAGTATTAAATATGTAAATTAATACCTACTTACAATAATGTCAACAAATGTTTCCAATAATAAAAATATGTCTGTACAATACCGCACCAAACAAGAAACACAAGTATACTCTTTCGGATATGTATTTGAAACCTATTGCTGTGTAATATTTCGGGGAGTCCCCGTATGCTGCCAGCGATTTTGTGGAATCCCCGGGTTGAAATAAAAGAGCGCTAAACCGAAACAGCGCTAAGCGAAATAGCGTTAAGCGGGGTCTTACTGTATTTACATATTCAACAACTTTGGTACATCAATTACTGACCAATTGAATCCTTTTCCTTGTTCAAGTAACTATTCTTTTAAGTTTATCTATTAATTATAGTTCCCAATTTTAATATAGTTAACTCGTAAATGAACCTGTTACTTACAAGAATATAATTGAATCCATTTGCTGGAATAACTATGTAGATAAACCGAAAATCAATCTTTATTTCTGATTTCAAGAATGGAGGAAGTAATACAGCGACAAAACCATCTTACAAAACTTAATGCCTTTTAATGAATGTTAGATTTTTGTTAATTTTTGATTATCAAAGAGATTATTAATTTATGTATAATTTTTTCAATTGAAATATCATTAGATCAGACCTAAAATAAATGTTAAAATTACAATCATCTGTTGAAATTCATTTAGAAGTTTTAAGTAGTAAACGCGTATTTGCTACCTATCTAGTCTAGAGCTGTATATTCTAAAATGATAATAATAAGAAATCGCATGTGTAATTATGATACTTTTTCAGACGTCATATATCTACTGTAATGAATGCGAAAGTTGAACAAAAATTATCTTTAAATTATAGTTAAAAACTGGTTAAACAAACGACAGTGACATTTGATATCTTTAATCGAAGATATAAATTATTAAAATGGAAAGTGATGAATATTCATGGAATGTTTTACATGGTTGCAAAAGATTTCAGTTATGTAATTGTAGCTCTCTTTGAAACTTAACTGTAATTGCATTTTTAAAAGTTGAAATTCATAAATATTGAAAATGTATAATTTTTTATCCAGTAATAGTCGATGATTTAAACATTAATAAATAAAACAATTGATGTTTATAAAACTCAATAGCTATCATTGTATATCATAAATATAAAATTGCTTAAACAGATTTGTTTTAGATAAGATAAACATTTGTTCTCGTTTTTATTTCTTAATGAAGTGGTTGCATAAATTATTGCGCCAGGATTCTTCCTGTTTCATATTATGATTTGATTGCATTAGAAGACAATAATATTTATTTTTAAGAAAATTTATTGAATAAAAAATTTGGCATTTGCTTAAAATATATAAAAAACGAAATTAGTCATCACATCGGAAAATTGTAATTACGTAAGTCTTAATGAACTGTCATATTCATATTTATGTATATGCGATGCGCATAAATACCATATTCATTCTGCAACGGAGATTTCTTTTTTCAAAAGGAAATTGCTCCAAGCAAATAAAGGACAGTCTTCATAGTCCTGTTATTTTGTCTTGTATTAAAAATGCAGAGAATTGAAAGGAGGAAAATTTAATCGAATAATTGATGTTTGCTGTATAATTATGTGCCTTCACAAAATTCCCTTTTCGTCAGGCAATTTCAAGAAAAGATTTATAAATATTAACTCATTTTCATTGTCTTTATGTATAAATGAATATTAATTTATTTTGATTATATACAATATTTTCCAGAATCAGTACACTCATCGTATTTTATTTATTTAAAGTAGAAATGTAATTAAGAAGTCATTAATGTAATAGCAATGTAGAGATTAAAAAAGTGATTCATATAAACAGCATTTTAATGTACATAGTCAAAAATAGCGCAGAATACATTATGTAAGAAAATACTGCTTGAAGGTTTAAATAAAAGATTGCTTTTTAATTCAAACAGTATGAATTTTGCCTTCAGAGTGTTCATATATATTTTGTATGCATTAGCCATTTTATAAGAACTTTTATGAATCTATACTCTCTATATTTGCATTTATTTTCTATAATTACTTGATAATTTCACACACATATATAAATATCGTTAAGAGTTTTGACTATGTATACACCAATATATGGTTTTTCTGCTATGACCAATGTCAATCGCGTCAAAATTAAGCCATTACTCTTCAAAAACATCAAACCACATAAGACCACATATATAAATTTAAAGATAATAAGCAATAAACCTCTAAATAACTTTTAAAAATTTGTCTATATTTACATGGCAATATTTGATATTTTTCTATATTTGCATTTAGAAAGGTCACCTAGCTGTGATTATTAAAAGATAAACAAATTTTGTTATTATTAAAGTGAATATTTTAATGTTGTCATGAAAGACATTAAACACATACATCTTTTCCAATAAATAATGCATAAATTATTTTTATATTTAAGAAATTAAAACTATCTTCCTTAAATCAAATTATACTAATATTTTATAAAACCATATGATGTTCGATTATTAAGAGATATAAATTTTTTTTATTTATTAAAGTGAATAAGTTTAAAGTTATTATAAAGCAATATTTCAGTTAAAGAACTTATCAATAATCTTGTTTCAATAATTTTATTAGTTTCAATATAAATATAAACATTAATTAAAAGTTATATTAATGAAAGAATGTTTTTATTTCCTTTGTGCTGCTGTTAGTGATTCTAATCATGCAATACTCGCATGTTTTTAATAATCTTGGCAAAATAGGGCTTTGGTTATGCATAATGTCACCTTAAATTCTAATGAGTTTATACTTTCATCCTTTTTTAACATGTATACTCTAAAAATTCAATGAATCTACCCCAATTTTTTTTTCATTAGATGGTATTGTAAAGTTGTTTTTAACTAGTGATTTATTTAGTTATTTATTATTTTATTATAATTTCTGTAGATTCTCCTTATATTTCGAATGTATTATATAAATGTATCACTAAATCAAGCGAATTTTTTTTTAATCTATATGTTTCAAAAGTTTGTTTATCTTAGTATAGTATATATAGTGAAGTTTTATCTACCAGTATCAAAGTTTTCTTTGTCTATCTGTTAAAAAAATTAATTTATATTTTAAAATAATTTAAATGGGGTTACATGTCACTAAATCAAGTGTTAAAGTTTTAGATTTTTAAAATATTTTATCTGCTTTGTTCTATTTATCATACTTTAGATCGGCTTTTTCTCGAAACAATATTTTAGAGCGCAATCAAATGATGAACAATAACTCATCTAACTATATATTATTATTTAACTACATTATCAAATTATCTATAATACAGATAAAAAACATGAGACCAACTAGTACACGCTGGTCATGTTAACCAAAACTTCCATTACTATTAGTAATTTTTTTTTTTGGCCGATCGCCAGCCAGGCTGGCAATATGAGGGTACGCTGCTCTATTTTTTCAACTGAACCGTAATTTGGTGTGGAGTCTGACTTCTTCAGTACACACATGCCATAGGTATCCGTTTATATGGTAGGCAAATAAATAAGATAGGAAAGGGAGAAAGAGAATGTACATTCACATATCCGAACAGGGATTCGAACCCAGGACCTCCCTATTCCCAGTCAGGTATACTGATAACTAGACATGGATGGTGGGCTGCACTATTAGTAATGGAAGTCTAATTTTATTTTAACTATTAGTAGTGGATCTAAGTACATTACAAACATCTATTGCAAAGTTCAATATATATTGTTAGTTATATTAGATCAAGACATAGTATTATGCCTAAAAATAAAAATTACATTTAAAATAATAAAGAAATCAATCAATGAATCAAAATGTTACTTAATAATTAATGCATGCTACATTCTTGAAATACATAAAAATCTCAAAAATCAAAGACAGAAAGATTAGTTTACCTAACATTGCGTCATTTATAAATCTATTGTTACATTTATCTCCAGTTTCATTTTTTTCGAACACATTTTAAGTTTCTCGAATCCATTATCACCATCACACTAAGTATTTTTAATTGTGTATCAAAATCCACTTTCTTTTGGATAAAAAACAAATTACGTCACTTTACACACATATGTGTAATTAATAAAGTCACTGATAAATTCTTAGTACAACTGATAACAGGTACTTTCAGACAACCAAAAATAAACTTAATTTCAATTCAATTCAGTTCTGTAGCACTAAGCACTATCTCAGCAACGTGACTTATAATAGTAATATGTAACATTCTTATTTTTGATTGTTATTATGTTGCAAAAGTGATGGAGCTTATATTTTCTGTTTAAAATTATTTACATGTATATTACATTTTAAAATTAAATTTATCTTTTTATATGCATTAATAATAATTTTCTACAAATGACGAATAACCGAATTTTATTTTCTTTGATTCTAATATGTTGATTCTAATGTTTTAACTAAAAATTGAGATTAAAATTGTTTGAGATTGAAGGTTGAAAATTCACATCGAGAAAAAAACAGCGTTTTAAAAATGTAACATAATGTTTTTAATTAATACATTAATTAAAA
>JAPDSC010145938.1:11896-42921 GCA_026290005.1 Latrodectus geometricus | reverse complement strand
TTCAGTGCAGTATATGCGTTTGCCCACTTTATTGAAATTACTTATTTTACTTACATGAAAAGTTTAAATAGTTGGCAACGGAATACATGTAGAATGTATTTTATTTTAGCTATGAAGAAATATATGTATAAAAAAACACTATGTGTGAAAATATTTTTCTTTACATTTGCTTATTTCGATTGAAGTGTAATGTGTCTGTAAAATTAATTATTAAGTAACTTTACAGACGCATTGCATTTCTCTATAAATAAGTAAGTGTAAAAACATTTTTTTTTCATATTGTTTTTTTATGAATGTTATATGTATGTAAAGTTTAATTAGTGTTAAACTCTTAAAGCTACTGTAAAAATTTGGTAAATGAAAACAACTTTTCAGTTACGAAATTTTTATGGATGTTTTTAATTATTTAATGTTTAAAAAGATTTAGAAATTTGAAATAGGAGATTAAATTTCGTTTTCATATATCCAAGCTTAAATACTATTAATGTTTATAGCATGAAACATAATTTTGTAATATATGTAAATATTAATGCTAATATGGTTCATAAATAAAAATAAATCCTTGCTATTCAGAAAGCTTTAAATATTTCAAAATACAAGTATTGTTTAAAAAAAATTTTCCATTAGCATATCTCAATATTATGAACGTTAAGTCCCTTTGAAGCCTTTTTATTATCGGCTGCAGTTATGACTGTTATTGTTATGATAAATATATATATATATATATATATATATATAATTATCTGTTTTTACATTGAAAAAGTTATTTAATAACTATAATTAAAGTAAATAAAATATTAAATTGCAATGAAATTTCTCTTTTTTATACCACTAAAGGAAAGTTACCTGTTATGCAAATTTCAAAGACAACTCAAAATTCAACTCTCATATTCTAAGATCTATTAGTTCAAAACGTAATGAAAATTCTGAATTTAACTATATTATACATTCTTTAATAAGTTGTATGCTTATTGGAAATTTCAAAATATACATTTTAAATAGCGAAAATTAGTAAAATATATGATGACAAAGTGCGAAATAAATATCCCTTAATTGATGGAAATATTCAATAGTTTCAAACTTTGAAGGATAGGTGTTAAGTGAATTGAAAGATTAATAACTAATAAGCAGTTGACTTGTCGTATTTAAACGACAGCTTCGAGTAATAAATTGCTCCAAAATTGGAAAATTCATATTAATAAACGCTGCAGATTAATGAAGTAACAACAGACTAGCTTGCGGCTAATCATTGAAATTAGGGTTATTTAACGTGCAATCATCATTAGAGACTCAATTGTTTCGCTTTACTTGGTGAAATTCATGACATGAGTTTAAAAGTTTGTAATATTGACGATCATTGATTTAACTCCTCGCAGTTTGTTTGTTTTTGTTATTCGTTTAGTGTGGAATAATTGAATTTGAATTAAAATGAAACCTATAGATTAAATAAAATTTTTGAACTAGAGCTTAAGCGTATACCAAATATGAAATAAAATTTCCATTACTTTTATCTAATGATTTTGGAATTATAAATTTCATTTTTTCATTCAGATTTGTATTTTTAATATTAAATATCGCTTATAAAGAATTAACAAGCGTTCAGAATGTTATTCAAAAATTCGTAATTATTTCACGAGATTTAAAAATTGCTTTGAAAATTATATTTTTTAATATCATAAAGAACACAAATAATGATTTTCCTAAAAATAAATCTTACACATACAATATTCTTAAAATTTTTCAATTTTTTTAAAAAAATATATGGTTTTGTTATTATAAATTAAAATACCAAGTTAAATATACTACGTCAAATGTGGAACTATTGTTAATGGTGTAAAACTTTACTGAACTTATGGATTAGTTTTCAATAAAGTTAGAGGGAACAATAATGAAATAAAATTTTCTATTCATGAGGAATTCTATAGAGTGAACATAACAACTTTTCTCTTCTGAAATCAATTTATTTTATAATAAATGAGTGTAATAATGAACAGAGTTTTTTTTCATTTGAATAAAATAATCATTAAATGTTGGTGATATAAACTACTGATTAGCTTTCCTGGGCTTTTATAGTTAAAGTAATGAATAGGCAAAAGAGTATAAGGTCAGATAATTTATTTATGTTATTCATGAACCATTTTGAAGCAAAAGATTGTTGAAATAGTTTGACCCTTTATCTACAGAGTTACGCAAATATTTATAAGTAAAACATGATTAAAACGTTTCTATAATCAGTAGCACCTATTCAACTCTGTTGATACTTGAAAACATGCATCTTTATATAATTTTCATTGATTTATTCTGCCACATTTTCAAGCATTAAAATAATATAATAGACGTTGTATTTATATATATATATAAACCATCATATTGAATGATAACTATAAGCAATGGTGGAAGGTAAAATGTACTATGACACGTGTACTCCAATATCAATTTGACTATTTTCAGTTTATTTAATGTATAATATACTAATTTGAATAAAATAAAGCAAATAAAAACATTTCTGTTTCATTTATTCATTACGATGTGAGTAATTTTATTTGTTTACACTTATTCATTGCATGAATTTAGTTATTGAAAATTATTTTAAAGTTTAAGCTATAAATTTTTAATCCTTCATAATTTATAAACTATCAAAAATGAAAGTTGTATAAATTAATTAATTTAATAATGTTTTATTGCAATAAAATATTTTAAGTAATTTAAAATTTTCAATTCATGTAGTTTACTTTTATCAAAAGCATATGAAATGTAAAATATAGAAAAACCATAATGAATTTCTTTATATATTATAAATTTATAAAACTCTAAAGTTTTGGGCATTATTTTTACAATTTTTTTAAAAATGTTATAGCATTTTAGTTATTGGAATATTTACTGCATCGTGTTTGCTACGCATCTTTAATTTTTTTTTTTTTTATAAAAATAAAGAGAAATAAAGTGAAATTTTAATCTTTTTTAGAATTTTTTTTCTCAACATGTGCAATTTTAATTGACATCTTTCTCTCTCAGTATGCTAAAAAATGATATCTAAATGTGGACTTGTTTAAATTAATGTGTTATGGTTCCAAAAAAAATTTCGATAACTAGGTAATTATTTTGTTTCTGTCCTAAAATATTATTATCATTTAGAATATATAAACAACTGAGTAAACGAAATGTATAACAATTTATTTTAATTATTTGAACTTGCTATTATCGATAAATGCTTTTAATCCTCATACTATTCACATGGTATGCCATAATTCATTATATTGTGATTGAATTGAGATGTAAACCATTGAATGGTGAAAGCAAACAGCTGACTTAACTAGATATTTACACTATGAAAGAAAAACGTATATAGGAAATGAAAATGATTTTATCAAAAAATAATTTCAAACATAAGAATTTGGTAAATCTGTCATTCCGGAAAATTATTCTAAAGTTTTTCCATCTGAAAAAAACATAGGATATTTTATCGCCTACTTTTTATTTAAAAAAATCATATTAGTAAAATTTACGAGAATTTATATATTTGATTAAAATTTCTATTGTTTTTTTAAAATTTATTTGTTATTTTTTCTGCAGTATAATTATATAATATGTTGATTAATATATGAAGTGTATTTTTTATGCTAGCAAATTCAAAATTATGTTTTTAGAAAATTGTATAAACAATTATGCTGCAATCCTGTTTATCAATTTCTGAAAATCGCGAACAATGGAATATTACCTTTTCAATGATTTAGATATCTAACTTCCCAAGGTAAGTGATGTTCTTTAGATTAACTTTCTAGATAAAAACATATTTTAATAAGTATTCTACTTTTTAAAAATTTTTTAAACCTATAAGTGATTTTTTTAACTCGCTAAATTTATTTAAATTTATGTAAAATGTTGTTTTTTTTTAAGTGTCGTATATTTTTATCACAAATAACCACAATACAAAACAAAAAGTTCTTGCCGTTTTTAACGATCCAAAAGAACACGACCTACAGAAAGTGTAGCCTATTATTAGTCTTCGAAGAATATCACCATCGGTATCCAGCAGTTTTTGACAACGTGTCAGTTGTGCAATCCTTTTTCAGTAAAACACTGGGGATTTGGACGCAAGGAAGTTTGTGCGTATTTGGTGCTAATCTGCTTTATTTGTGAAGGATTTTACACAAAGATGATTATCCAGGGAACGGAAGAGGTGGTAGTTTGATGGTGCAAGATAAGGTAGGTAAGTAGGATGACTCAGAGTCTCCCAAGTCTCTGTATTGTATTCCAGGCCATCCATGTGGCATGCGGATTCGCATTAGTTGCCAAGAATGCTACGCCTTTGAGATTAATCAGTTCAACAAAAGGTAATCAGCGTAACATTCTGTTGAATTGATTTGCATTGTTATTGATTGAAGCGAGAATAAGTATGCAGTCCTTCTGCTGCAGTGCCTGTTGCACACGCTTCAGTTGCTGCGAATATAAGTCCACAGATTCCGTTTGTTATGCTGGTAGCAACTCACAGCGAACCATTTGACTAGTCTACCAGACACAAAACATATTTTTGCATGGGTGCATAGGTAGTCTTGCACTATGAGAGACAATATCCTAGGGTGATAGTACCGTGGTATCACTCAAAATTATCCCCAAACGCTTGACAGAAGGTCTCATTCACAGCTCTATTTCCAAACGTTTGACTTGATGTAGCAGCTGATAAACCCATTTTAAAGTCATAACGTAAACAACATCGAACTAGCTCCATCAAAACGTATATTTCTCTTCACTATTGTATAAGTTAGATTGATGAATTTGTGCAGTGAATCATCTGCTTTTATAACGACTGGTATTCTTACACTTGACTGACTGATATCTTAATCATATAAATATTCTCATATTATATTATTTGCATACTCATTCTCGCTTCAATCAACAGCAATGCAAAATGGCAAGAACTTTCATGTTTACTTTATAAGTAAATGTTTACTTTTTTTTGTTTCATGTTTACTTTATAAATAATATTTATTAACATCTTCTCGAAAATTGTTCATATTTCTTAATTAATCAAAATTAGTTTCAGTTTTAATCATTTAATTGAAAGGAGTATATAATAATATTAATGATTTTTAAAATAATACAAAACATCAATTTTAATGAAAAATATAAAGTGAATTTATTTATACATATTGACATAATAGAAAATTTAATCTTTATCAGTAAAGAAAACCCTGAAACAACTTAATATTATTTTACTTCCTGTATTTATTTAAAATACATTACTTTCAATTTAATTTTTATATTAATTGTTGTGATAAAAATAATAAAAGTGAAAATGATTATTTTAGTTATTAACTTTATGAACATATCGTTCAGTTCTTTCAACAAGAAAAAACACTTCTTTAATGAAACAGTAGTGCAATGGAGTCCACTATTTCTTTTAGTTTCCAAACAAAATTCATTCAGTTAAACAGATTTCCTTGATAAAGAATTTTTGTTTCTGTATTCAGAAATGTAATATCAAAATTCAACAGCAGGTTTGAAATAAACTTGTTACCGGGGCAACAGTTCTTATATTTATTCATGCATGGAACACGTTAAACACAGCAGTATGATCATGCGACAATACATACTATGCATTTCATTGAAATACAGAAAATTTTATAAATTTTTCATTTTCTGGAATAGAAGAATTTTTCTTCAGCAAATATTTCAACAGACAAATTAAAAAAATAAAACAATATATCAATTTTGTAGTTTGTTTAAATCTTATTTAAAATTGAAAAATGTTTTAAATCAAATTTTCAAAATTAAAATTGTTTCTTTATGTATATAATTTGTTAAAATAAATAGGCAATTTAGACATATTATAGAGAAATTTTAACTATTTATAAAATTAAAATGTAACTAAAGTTAACCTAAGATTAAAACACTAAAGTTAACCTAAGATTACTTTTTAGTTTGCATTAATTTTACTTAAAAAGATTTTATTATGTCCATAAAATGTAACAGTTTTCAATGATATTTGTGAGTAGTTGGTAAACTTTTGATTTGTTTTTGATATTTAAAATTAAAATTAACGTTTTAAAGCTCAAATGGAAGATTGCTGTTTCAGCAAAAAAGAACCCAGCAAAGGAAAGATTTATTTGCAAATATTTTCGCGTTAATTACAAATTTCTTTTGATAGAAAGTTTTTTGTGCATATAATTAAGATATAATTAATGAAAAATGTATTTTGTAATTAAATACAAAAATTTCATGTGCAGGTTAACTAAAATTAAAAAAAAACACATCTTTATGTCTTTACTTATGATTTTTAACTCTTTAATGACATACAAGAAAGTCTACAGAAAAGTAACAAAATCATTGGGAACTTTATATTTTGGTTGTCAGATAGAATTAATGATGTTAGTTGAATATTGTAAAAATAAGGAAGGCAAATATATATAGAAACAGGCAAATATTTCCATTATACAAAATAATACAAAATTTTCCATTCGTTGTAAAAGCGAGGCCCTTTCTTAAAAGTAATTATTATTTCTCAATATCTTATCAAAAAATGAGAAAAATATAATGAGTTTTGAAACATTAAATTCGTTTGTATGCAGGAAAACTTCTTGTCATAGTGAATAAGAAAATAGCAAACATTTTTTTATGTTTAATTAATTATATTTTCTTATCTTTCTTTCATCGTGTGTATGCGAAAATATTTTTAATATATATTTCTTGCTTGAAAAACTAATGTTATTTGATACTATGTAAGGAAAAAACTTATTAATTTTTGGATTCCATGCTTTGTGCATGTTGCATATTAATGAATGGCGTAAATTAAAGATTCAAAAACACGATTTGATTTTGCATACCTAAAGCTCAATAGCATGTACAAAATGTGCTTTGTCTTTATTTGACAAAATTCTTACGTCTTCAAAATAATAAAAATATTTTCTCTAACTACAATCAAGATATCAACAAAATAGTTGGTACACTTATCACGTTATCGCTTAGAATTTTATAAGATTTAAAAATAGCTAAAAATAAAAGAATTGTGTTACCATGAAACCAATTTTTCAAGTCTTGAAAGATAAAGTAAATAGAAGCCTAATTCAAATCCCCTTTTTTCCTTCAGTACGTGCTGAGACTGTATACTTTGTCATGGGAACTTTTATATAGCAGAAAGTTTTTAGAGATGAATCACTTTCACTAGTATAAACTTCATTCTTTATAAAGTTTGTAATGAAGCCATGGATAAAATATATACAAGCCATCAATAAAATACTATACATAAAAGTCAAATGACATATTATTTTTTCGGCTGTTTATGATGATATAGAAAACTATATGATATATTTAAGTAAAATAAAATTTTTTTTTAATTTGAATATTATATTTTAAGAATAGAACTTACAAACGGAAGTGTTGAAATCCATTACATAGGTATGTTCGTTAAAATGATAATAAAAATTATAAAATAAGCAACTTCATTCAAAGAGAAAATAATCAGTATATTTGATTCTATTTAAAATAGTGTTTATTCTGTTGAAATTGTTTAATTTTATTCGTTATTCTTTAAACAGGAAATAAACTTTCTGACTTTTAAGTAATTATGCAGCATCAAAAACTTGTAAGAAATTTACTATGAAATAAAATTTTTATTCAGTGAACGTTGAATTTATTTCTAACTCAAACAAATCATTACCGTATATAGCAAAATAGGTTTTTATAATTTTAAATTTGAAACATTTTGCCTTAAATTTACATTTATACTCATTTTCACATGTTTTATAAATGTATGTTTTCAAGTTTCATTTATAATTTAATTTTTGTTAAAAGCATTTTTGATATTTTGATATTGAGTAAATTATGAGTTTATTTTATCAATATACTTGTTCTTTCACGTACATATAATATTATTGAATACATAAAGAGTTACATACTATAAAAGATTTTAGTTTGATATTTATGTTATCACACTAATGATATCGCTAATGATTAAAATCATTGTGCAATTTATCAATAATTAGATGAAGAAGTGAAAAAGATTTAATATTACTATGCATTACAGTCATAGCAAATATTCATAATTTGAGTGTACATTTAAATTTAAACAAAGACTATTATCTTTGATTTTATATTATACACTTCCTGAGTATTAAGTATTTTACTGCAAATTATAAAAAGGAAAATTTTCATATAACTATTCACACATTATTACAAAGATGCTAGGTAACATAATATTGAAGCTAAAATTAAGATATTGAAGAAAAATGATTTATGTAAACATAAAGCAATACTTATTTTAAAATTACTTATACTGATTAGTTTTTATCAATGTCACTAGATGCCATTATACCTTCTTTATCTCAAGTTTGAATATGGAAATCAACTGAGATGAAAAAAGGCTTAATTTATACTTGATCTACTACAGATGGTTATCAACATAATCGAAATACCTTAGACGTAAAAAGAATCCTGTATTAGGATGAAGGAGATGACCTATGGCATGTAATACAGCTAAGATTAGCCTAAGAATTGATTCTTTCAAATGCTAAATAGTATTTATAAAATATTACACCATTTTTCATGGAACTCTGGGAGGGCTGCCAGTAGAAGATATTGATTGTATTGAAACTCAAACAGTACAATTGTACTAATGTCGGTCAATTGCGTGGACCAAGATAGATGATTAAATTAATCTTTGTTTTCATCAAGTCATGATTGGACAAATTACACTGCATGGATAAGTGCTTTATAATTCTGCAAAATCTACATCTCTTGCAAAAAACAAAGCTTGATGGACTAGATCACACTTCTCCCAGAGATACTTCTAATCAAGCTTACGATTGGTCCAACAGAAAACCACGACAATACTTACATAATAACAATTCTTGACATTTATATAAAAAGAATCCTGATAATAATTCTTGTGCAAGTGTCGTCCAAAGTGTCCCCATCCTATCGTAGGGAAAAGTATAAAAAATGATTTAACAAAATATATTACTTTCTTTCATTTATGAACTGACCAAGTTTTGGGAGAGCGATACTACTGTAGATGTTTGGTCTTGAAATTTGTGACAAGTAGCTTGGAAATTGCTGCTTTGATATAATTGTTATTTTATTGAATGTGCTTTTAATTGTGATCAACGTCACTGGAAAGCCTAAATGTTAAATTCTGCGACACTTTTGCCACACACAGTTGTTCACTTCTTAGACATTCTAATACACTTCAATACCCATCAGTAATACTGATCTTTCACCATCTCTTATTTTACTTTTACAAGCTTGTCTTGCCACGCTGTGTATATATTTAGATACTGTAGCACTAAAAACACATAAAAGTTGGGATTTTTTTATCACACTTGCTCTAGCTAAATAGGATCCTACAGTTTGCCATTTTTGAAAAACTGAAAAATTCTACACTCTTGAAAAAAAGTAAGGCATTCATAGAACTTCCACATACTACTAAAACATATACATTTGAATCACTGGTAATTATTATTATATTTTGATGTTTAAAAATCACATTAAGAATTTAACTTTTATTCAAAGGGTTTTTCATTACTTTAACTGCCACTTGTTTTAATTTAAGAAAAAAAAATCATTTTAATGAAAGTTTACATTTGCACACACAGATACGACAGCAAGATTCGCACAAAAGTTATAAAACTTATATCTATCTATTCAGCTATGCAATTTTTTAAGCAATTCTTGCTAATTTTATCGTTTATATTATGAAGCTAAGATTAAGTAATCTGAGAAAATGTTTAACAATTTCAAACTATACATCATAAATTAAAGTAATTTCAAAACCACGATTAGGGATAGACAATAAGAACAATGATGTAATATATTGTTATTTGAAAATTGTGACATTCATTTATGATTTTACCAATGAAAACAATCTTCGGAATCATTTTTTGCTTAACTCATAACCAATTATTCTTGATTAGGCTCATGTTTATAAAGATTTCATATAAATTGGCATTTTCTTTTATATCTATCCAGAAATAAAGTACATGGTTAACTAATTTTATTTTAATTCTCCAATAATATAAAATAATTTAATCTCTTTAAATGTAATACCTTTTTCCACCTTATGTGAAGTATTTAAATAATAGAAAACAAGCGTAACTAGTTATTTACTGTGTTGTAAGTATCTAGTCATAAGCCTTAAAGTATAAGATTATTTGTATTTTTCGCCACGTTTTTCAATAATTTTAAAAAGATGAGATTAAAGAATTAACGTTAGAATTATAATAATTTAGTAAGGATCACATAAATAGCTCCAAAAGTTATTTCATAATTTATTAATAACTAAGACATTTAAAATTATAAAAAGTGATGAAGAGCTGAATTTGTCCTTATCAAAAGAAATATAAAATATTACTTTATCCGAATAAAAAGCTAGTTAAATACCCAATATTTTACTGAATAACGAACATAAATAGTGAATAAAATAATAATAATCCATATTAACATTATTAAGTGAAAAGTGCGTTGCTCATCAACAAAATGAAGTCGGATGCTATTTATGAAGAAAATTTAATATTTTAAATTTGTTCCATATAAAAGCTAATATATTCAGAAGAAGACATTTCAACTAAGTCATTGAAATTTAATCAAAATAATGAGTGAAGTAAAATATAATGAAATGTGGAAGTAATATAACATATACAAAATAAAAATAACTTTATGAAAAAGAAAATACTCTGCATATGTCATGAGTAAGCAGTTTATTTTACAAACGCAGCTAAATGCTGCAAAAAAATGTTAGTCATTATTCTTCGTAATTATTATTCAAAAAATACTTAAATATAATTGAAAAATTATCTGATTATTTCTTTTGAAATATATAAATGTTTTTTTTTCTGAAATTCCCCTATTATTTTTTCTCTTTTATCATCAAACATACAACAGGCAGCATAGCAAAAACTAAATTAACGAGAAAGTCTCTCTATCATATTGATGAGCTACCATGTTAATTGAAATCATCAGATTAAAATTATACATAATATAAATCGAGTGAGTTAATGAACTCTATTACTACTTAAATAATATGCATACAATTCATTATTTGACGGTATTTGCATTCATTTTTATTTTAAAATTCCAATCGTTGTAATTTTTTATATCTTTACTATGTTTTATAGTTACTATTAATAAGAAAAATTCTATTCAATATATTGTTTTACATTTGTGCATCACAATAATATATCACAGTAAAAACACATTACAGTAAATTTATAGAAACTAACTAAATTTTATAGATGCCTTCTCTTATTATAATATCGTGAGTATATTTAGAATTGTAATATTTATAAGATTTACCACATTTAATAACATTATTGATAATGGTATTTATTTAGGTTATATTTTTTAATGTTTTTATAAATCATACATAGGAAAAGATACTAATATCATATGGATTTATTATTAATTGATCACCTGGTTTTATTTAGTTGCAAATTTATGTATGAATTAAAGTAAAATATTTTATTTTGAATTGTATTTTATTCGCTTTTACTGAAAAGTACAAAATATTATCAATAAAAGCTCACTTCTCATTGAACTTTGTACATTGGTAATTGTATTATAATTATATAAAGGTAATTGTATTATAAATTAGTTCAATTATTTTCGTCATCACATACTTAAATAGGTTATGAAAGCTGCATGGACGAAAGTTGCACAATTCATGTTCAGTTTTTGTATTAGCATTACTAATTCATATGCTACTGTATCGATTATGCCACAATATTTATACTACAAAACATGTTTTTCATATTTAAATAATGATGATGTGCAATTCTCAAGCTTGTATCAGTGGGAAGAGAAAAGTTTTGAGTATTTTGTGGAATAGTATTTATTGTTCGAGCTCATAATTGTGGTGCATTTTATGTATCTTTGCATGTTTTTGTTGGAATGCGTATGTCTGCTATGACAATATGGCTTTCTGTATGTAAGAGTTACGTAAATTCAATAATTGACTAAGTCATAGTTGATTGTTCTGGGTGGGAGTACTCGAGAGTTAATAATTTCAAAGAGTACAATGTGAAAGATGTTCCAGACTACTCATATTCTCTGACATCATGTTGTAAGAAGTAATTTCAAGTGTTGACCTCTTCAATGACCCATTGTTCAAAATTATGAGGGTGTTGAATTTTATTTGCATAAGAGATTAAGTGGCTTTAATTGCATTAAAAGGCAACTTTAAACGTGTAAACAATTATCATACTTAAATAAAAGTTTCTTTTTACACCGTATTATTAGTGTTTTATTCTGTATTATTATCTTCGACTGTGGTAACAATTTTTTATCACATAAAGAACGAGATACAAACGAGTGAAAAAAATAGGAATTTATACTATCATTTTCATCAAGAGGGATTAAAAATAGTAGATGTTTCTCTCAGTAATTAATATTTATATCATATTAAACGATTATTAAGTAGTTGAATACTTGAATTAAATTTTAAATAATTTACATTTGATATTTCAATTTTTAACATTTGAGGTTTAACTGAGTAAATTTAGTAAATATATACTATTATTCACACTTTTATTTTATTTATTTTATGAATTTATTGTTTAATCTTGATCGAAAGTTAAGAATAAATGTAGTATATTTTGAATTTATATACTTTAGAATAATAATATTTAGGATTTTAAATTTATTACTTCTATTAATTTTCCTTAAGTTGTTTCTAGTATGAAATATATCGATCAGTGATTGAATTTAGTGTAGGATTGCTGATAGCATTGGAGATAATGGCTGCAAAACTAGTTAACAATGAATAAAAATGAAATATTTTCCATTTTTGATTTTAGTCTAATTATTATATTACTCTTAATTAAATTTTGTTTTTTAATTTTGAATGAGTGAGTTTTTCTGGCGATAAAAAAGAAAAATACTTCATTTATAAAACTTTATTACTACTATGTATTTCATATATGTCACTTTTCATGTATATACTTTTTTAATAAATGAGATAAAATTTGTTATAAGTTTAGATTTATTACACTTCTGAGATATAATAACTTTTAAACACTTTAAATTTTACATTTATTCTAATGAAAATTATCTAGTACTATATTTAAAAATGAAAAGATATTTTCGAATTAGTATTTATTGAATTTGATTAATTTGAAAAATATTATTTCATGAAATTATTTTTCGATAGGTATTGATGGTTCACATGTAATGTTGAAAAAAAGTACTACAAGACAAATGATATATTCATAATTTAAATCTATTATAATACTAAGAAATAAATTGACCTCACATAGTGTTTTTGTAAGGTATAACACATACATTTTAAAATTGAAATAAATACTCTAAATGAATACATGTATAAGAATTATATTTTTTGTTATATAAAAAATATTAACATAATAAAACATTATAACATAAAAAATATTAACTATCATGAACAATAATTATGTGTAAAATGTGGTTTCTTATTGTTATTTTATTTGTAATGAGTTAAAAAATTAATTTTATTAAGCTTCCTTATAAAAATTAAGAATAATTGAGGAAATTTCATAAATAAAAAAAATATTTCAAAGCACATACATTGTGCTTCTTTTTAAACTTAATGACAAATACATAATTCTAAGCATATTTGAAATTCTCGCAAGCTAAAACTTCATCAACAGATTTTAAGAAATTTTCTCATTTTAAAGAAGACTCTGAAATTATCCAATGCATTTGTGAGAATTTTAAGCAAAAAAATCCAACACAACTTTGGTTGTTTTTCCCCTCCCATCTTGTTTTAAGCCAATATTTTTAGGAGTTAAGTTTTTCGATATAAAACTTTTCTTCCAACAATTTGTCTTCTTTGTTATTCTATTTTCTAGCCGCTCTTCAAAATAGTGTGCACTGTCCTTGATGGACGGCTTCAATATTCGAGAGGATTTGGCGCATCGAGCGCAGCTGTTACTCATAAATCAACTCATAAGTTTGACTTTAGAGTCACTAAAGAAAAGTTATGTCGATTTAGCTTCTTTTTTATTCACTCGACTAGCCTTACAACTGAGACAGACACATTTCTGGGTATGTTGACATATTGAATTTTAGTTTCTTTCCCATAACTTTGAGCAAAAAAAAAAATTCTTTGGGAAAGCCTTAGCATGATAAAAATGCAACATAAATTAAAGTGCGTGAAACTTAAGAAATATTAATTTATATTTCTCAACCAGATATTTTTTTGTTTAGAAATAAAATTAAAAATTGCTTTTTAAATTCCTTTTTTTATCTG
The DNA here is from genome assembly GCA_026290005.1 of Latrodectus geometricus. NCBI lineage: Eukaryota > Metazoa > Arthropoda > Arachnida > Araneae > Theridiidae > Latrodectus > Latrodectus geometricus. Next base: position 28,706 of record JAPDSC010145938.1, on the reverse strand, counting down.
AAATAAAATAAATGCCTGATAAAAATTGGAAACCTTAAGAAATAACTTCTCAGGAGCACATAAAATATTTAAAATTTTATATATAAACTAGTGTAATTATATACATAAATATATAGAGGAATTTAGGTACTTTAGATTGCATATTCTGCATTAAGTTAAGAATTTTAAATTTGAAATCTATCATATCGATGTTGAATTACTATAATTTCTTCCTCAATTTTTTTAATATACTAAAACTTTTGCCTCAACATTTTCAATATTAAACAGGTATATTTACATGAATTAAAGGAATTTAAATAAAAATACTCAAAAAGAATATAATTTTAAAAATGTGTTCACAAAAGTTTCTTGAAAAAATATTTTTTCATGAAGAACATGTGATAAGTACAAAAGTTTATTTTTTGTATCGAATATCCGTGGCATCAATGTAGAACTAATTAATTTCCATATTTTTCTGCAATTATTTCAAAGTCTAATGTATGTGGATATTTATTGTATACATATGTGTACACAATATTTACGTTATACATTCATGCTCATATACATTAGAAGAATAATGGGATTTGTGATTGTGTTTTTAAGAATCTATAATAAGTGATATACTAGTGACTGAGTAAGCAAAAATTCCATTACTTTAGATTTCTACAAAATATTTGCACATGTGCTTTCAATAGGATATACTTGACTTCTGTTGGACATTTGAAAATATCGATAAATGCTCAGCTATTTTTGATTTAACATCTTTTTTCGTTCCGTTGAAGCTTAATTTGACAATTGCCATCAATGAGAAAATATTTGTAGTAATCAACATAAGCTTATTTCCCTCCCATCTTTAAATCGTCTAGCCGATGCGTCCATACTATTCATATATTCTACACTATTCATATAAAGAATATGATTTATGCTTGTAATGAGCTCGAATCCATTGCCAAGAATTGTCACTATATATATATATATATATATATATATATATATATATATATATATATCATGAGTCCATTACCTAAATAAACAGAAAATGTGAAAAATAGCTTAAGAATATATCCTGCTGACTGCATAATTCCTATGATTGGATATTAAAACTTAATCCTTTGCATGTCCTTTCAAAATATTTTTGGAAATAAAATTTCATGAACATTGGATTATCTTTTGTTGGAATATTGTTATTTTAAAGTACTTTTAAGCTTCATATTATTATATATAGAGAAAAAAATAAATTAAAAAACCGCTTATTTCTATTTTTCCAATGTCAATATAATACAATGAAGATTACGCAGTGAAAACTTGTCGATTATAGCGTAAATTTTAATTTTTAATGTGATAAGGGATGATTAAGTGATACTTGTACATTAATTAAAATAACAATTTAACATAATTAAATAACTCTCTACATTAATTAATATAACAATTAATGTAGAGAGGAAAAATTGAATTATTTCTAAAAACGTAATTTTTTCTACTGTTTATTATCAGGAGTTATATTCAAAATAAATTAATTCAACTATTTGTATTCTCTTTACTATTTTATTATATTTTTCTTTCTTTCTCTCTTTAGTATTTATTTGTTTCTGATATTGTAGCTGTGTGTGTGTCAAGCCATTTTGTTTGAGGCTTAAATGCACGTATTTAGCTATTTTAATTCATAAAGTATATATCACATACAATATTGCACGCATTAGCAATATTTTCATAGATATCTTAGATTATTTTAAAAGACAAAAAGGGATTATAAAACATTAGTTTTTAGTTATTATTACGAATAACTTTACTTTTATTGTAGTTTAAAAGCCCTTTCTAGGGATTGATAATTGTAAATTCTGTCTCCTTAATTTATGTTACTTTTAATTTACCAATGCAAATATTAGAAAATAAACTCAAGTTTCCCCTATTTTTAATAATTAAAGTTTTAAAAATTATTTACATAAACGAATTTTAGTTGAAAAAGTAAAAAAAAAAAACAATAATTTTTTTAATGGAAAAAATATTTAGTTTTTAAGAAATATGAGTAAATAGAAAGAAAAAAAATTATAAAACTATGCAATTAGAGAGAATTAAAAAGAAACTCAACATGTTTATTTATTTTAGAATAAAAAATGCTTTTTAACAGCATCGGAATAAAATAATGATGAGAATTTTTTAGAGCTAAATATATAAAAAAAATGAATATATGTTTTATTGTAAAAAAAAAATCCTTAAATATTTAAAAAAAATACACTAACCAAAGATATGGTATCAAATAAATAAATATAATAAATATTTTTTTAAATTCAATATAAATATTTAATCAAGTTACGTTGATAAGTTTATCAAGTGCACCTTTTACTTAAATTTTAGTTTTTATTTACAAAAGTCTTTAAAATCATCATTATCATGTTATTTAAAATGTTTCAATTGGTTTTATTTTTTATTAAATGACTTAAAGAATCAATGTAGGAACACATTAAATTAAAGATTTTATACCAATTTAATTTTTCCGTTGTCCAATATAATCATATCCCCCCCAACTGTATTTATATATATATATATATATTTTCAATTACTTTCCGTTTATTATTAAGTGTTTTTTGTTAGTTCCTTTATTTATAAGATAGTTTCCAAAAAAAAACTTCTTCAGTAAACTATGAATTTATTAATCAATAGATTTACAATTAAAAATAAAATATGTATTTTTCTAGTTGTCTTAAAATTAATCATAATCGTTTTCTTTTGTTTTCATTATTTAATTTTAGTTTTGGTAATAAATTTCATTTATTTAAAAATATCCATTCGAAATTGTTTTTCATAAGAATCCCTTCAATATAATATGACAAAGAAATAACAATATAATAATCTTTTTGTAAATTTATAATTATTCTTTGGTGAATTGATTTTGCTAAAATTCATTTTTTTTAATGTGTCATTTGTTGTTAAATTTTGATTAATTTTTATCTTAAAATATTTATTAAATTATACATATTAGTATTTATGTATTAATTCAGGAACATATTATTATTTATGTAATAATATTCATTAATTTAGTTAAAATATTAATTATTAAAATATTTACTAATACTAAATTAAATAAAATTAGTTTCAGTTAAATTATTTATAATATAAACTAATATTTTAATAACTAACTTAAAATATTTATATTAAATTAGTATATATGAAGGTGTTTTCGAGAGAATTTTCCATCGAAAACAGCTACATTTTAATAAAAATTACTGTTGGTTGATCGCAAAATTTAAAAAAAGTGGTAAAGTTTTAATTTTAGAATATCTAAATCAGTTTCACACTGAGGTAAAACATACAGTAAAAGTACAGCAGTATAGTTTTACAATATTTGAAAAAACAGGGAATTCATTGAAATTATTAATCTGATATGTCTTACATATTTCAGTTATTTTTAGTAAGTTAAACTAAAATAAGTTATAAATATTTTAAGAAGAAAAAAGAAGAAAAAAAAATAAAAAGCTATTGTATGTGTGTATATACAGGGTGATCCAAAAGTAAGGACGAACTTTAAAAATGAATAATTCGAAAACGAATCACGATACTAAGATGCGGTTTGCACCAAAAGGATGGAAAAGAAACCGGGTTTTGTGGGGCAATGAAAAAAATATAGTTCTGTTGGCGACCAACAGATGGCGCTGTCGGATTTCTGATGTAGGATTATGCAAAGCAACAAACGATATAAAAAGAAGAAACTGCAGCTGGTAATGGTAGTCGAAACTGGTATGCATTGAAATGCTGTCCATAGTTGAGAAAGCCCTCTTAGTTATAAACTGTTTTATAAGAATTCGGAAAGTGCCATTGCGGGATTGCGAGCATATTGCTACGTGAAGGGTATGCGAGATAGGAAAGGACCAATAACTTCTTCTGCATTGAACAAAATTGTGAAAAAATTTGAAGCTACAGGTTCTTTTGCGTCACGTCAAAGAAGTGGACGTCCCTCAACTGCAGTTGCTGTTGTCACGACAGGGGAGCAGACGGTGCAAGCCATGTCGTCGGTTGCTGCACATGGGGAGTGCAATGCTCTAGAAGTTTCGAGGCAGACAGGAGTGTCGTACGGAAGTGTCTGGAGAGCGCTGCGAGTAGCTTTGCAACGGTATCCCTACAAGTTGCAACATAACCAAGAACTGAAACCTTCTGACTTCAACTCTCGCCGACATTTTGCGAATTTGGTGTTCAATAAGATGGAAGAGCAGCAAGACTGGCTCCACACTGTGCTTTGGACAGATGAAGCACATTTCACACTCTCTGGCGCTGTTAACACCCACAATTGTCGTGTGTGGACCACAGAAAATCCACATGCATTTGTTGAAGTACCCTTGCAACAGCTTAAAGTGACAGTCTGGTGTGGCTTCACTGCTGATTTCATAATTGGTTCATTTTTTTCGAGGAAGTTACACAGATAGGTTTCCAAACAGTTTCTGTCACCGGTAAGCGATATCTAGCACTGTTACAGAACAGCATTCTTCCTGAACTGCAAGCGCGACAGGCACTCCAAACAGTCACCTTTATGAAGATGGAGCACCACCTCATATTGCTCTGCCTGTGCAACGCCTGCTACGCTCAACATTTGAGGAGGATCGCATTATCAGTCGCTACTTTAATCACGCATGGCCTCCAAGATCTCCCGATCTCACACACCGTGACTTTTGGCTGTGGGGCTTCTTGAATCAAAAGTGTACCGCGACCAATCGACATCACTAGCGGAACTGAAAGATGCCATCCGCCAAAATGTATTTGCCATAATGCAAGAAATGCTACTAAATGCTGTGAATGGTGTGGTGGCTCATCTCACAGCTTTACTTTTAAATGATGGACATCACATTAAACATTTACTGTAGTAGGTACTAATTAACTGTAATTAATATGACTTCATTAATCATTTTTTCATTTGTAAATCATCTTTTTTTGCAATAAAACACTATAGCGCCATCTGTTGGTCGCCAACAGAACTATTTTTTTCATTGCCACACAAAACCCGGTTTCTTTTCCATTCGTTTGGTGCAAACCGCATCTTTGTATCGTGATTCGTTTTCGAATTATTCATTTTTAAAGGTCGTCCTGACTTTTGGATCACCCGGTATATGCGCGCGCGCACACACACACACACACACACACACACACACACACACACACACACACACACACACACATATATATATATATATATATATATATATGAAATCTTTTAATTTGTGTATCTGTTGAACTTTTTTAGCTAATATTAAACATACACACACACATATATATATAATATATATATTGTTTTTTTAAATTTTGATTACTGTGTTTATAATTACAATAAAAAAATATTAATGCTGATTGGCTGAACTTATTTTAAAGTTGCTTATATTCCAAAATACCAAATTTCTAAACTGTACTTCATGAAAAAAGGGATGGAACTTTATATTTCATGGACTAAACTTGTTATGTTTGTATAACCGCTAGGAATACATAAAAATAAATAAGGTGTCAGATGCTATCTTTCTGTGTATTCTTTTTTAATTAATTTAGTTAATTGTATTTTTCAATTTTTGTTAACTGCATCAATTTTTGTTAACTGAATCAATTGCTTTTTCCCACTTCTCGTGTATCTTATTTTCCCGATATAATGCTGAAATATAAATAGAACATAAAAGATAACAAAATAATTAAAAATTAATATTTCTATTATATAACGTTATTTGCATAATTTTTATAAAAGAATTACTCTGATTTGAAGCCTTACTACTGCAAATATTTAATCTACTATCGCTAAAACAGATAAAAATATAGATTACTGTGTATTGAAAAGTTTACATAAAAAAAATTTGGGAGTTATGCCATTATCAATTATTCATAAGCTTCCCATACAACAGAAGTTTACATAAAGAGGATTAATTTTTTTGGAAGTGTTTTGCATCTTGCAATTCTGTTGGTTTTTCCGAACAGAGAATGATTTTCGAAATTGATTATTTTTCTTTCGTGGAATCTGAATGATTATGTTAATATGTCACGTTATTTGTGTATTTTCTTTGACAATGTTCAAAGAATATCTATTCGGAATCATTGTTGCTTTTGTGAACATTGTAAGGAACTTATTATTGTAGATATAAGTCAAACTGTGTATACATGCGCCATTTAAACTTGGAAAGCTCATGAAACATTTTTCATGATGTAGAAAAACTATAAAATTAGATTTTTATACAGTGTACCTATTTTTAGGTTACAATTTTCAATATATTTATAATACATTTTATGTATCATAAAAATATTTTGTACAGACATAGAGATGTATATTTTCCATAGACATTCATCCAAAATTTAGGAATTTGTTTGTAATATCTTTTTTTTATCTATGTTGCTATTATTAATGTAAGATTAAGAAATGCGTTATTATTATAAAAATTAATGAGATAAAGTTCATTTATCGTCACAAATTCTTATTAAAAGAACTTTTTAAAGTAAGTATGTTAATAAGCAACTATCATTAAATTATTGCTTATACCTCTATGATTACGTAAGTGATTGTCCGCAAAGAAAAAGCTGTTCTCAGAAACATAATATAAATTAATATTTATATTGAAATAAAAACTATTAATTTAATAACTATTTATAATAAAAGAAGAATTATAATTAAATAAATATATAATAAATATTGACAAAGCATTTAAAATACTTTATCCAATTTTTAAAACTTTACTAATTAACCTTCACTTTCACTTTTATTAATTTTAAAATTCAAATAAAAAACTTGAAAATTTGTAAATCGAATTGTATATAACTGTGACCGATACAGTAAGTAAGAGTTATAATAATGATTCTATGTGTAATAAGGATACAATTGATAATTTAATGAAAATTTTCTAGTCTTTATCCCAATGCTTATTTAGTTTTAAAATATGTGCTAAATTTTAACCATACCTGAATAAATCTGGTTTTCTAAGATAAGTATGATAAATTCCTTAAAATATGTTAAAAAAATCTGTAAAAAATGTATGAAAATAAATTAAATATATTTAAAATAACGTTAAATAGTTTTATTCCTTTTTTTCGTAAATCTTTTTCCAAATATGTTACACGTTTTCACAAAAATCCAAAGTATGACGAAAACTTCCCTGTTTAGGGAATTTCTTTCCAGGTAAGGCATAAATGTAGTCTATTTTTTTTATTTTTCCTCGTTGAAGTCTCACGAAAATTCTGAGGAGCTCTAAGAGTAGGCAGGTGGATACTAAAGAAATTTTTCTGATGTAGGAAAAGAATGTGTCTTTTAACTGAAAATTCCTTAAACCTAACGAAATCCTCCGCTCAGTAAGAAAATTCTAAATCTTTTAAATGTACCTTTCTGTACTTAACTTTTTTTTTCTGAGAGGATAAAGAGATTTTTTTCTCTAATGAAATAGTCAGCTGAACAATTGAATTTATCCAAAGCTTTACTTTTTTTATTAATTTACTTGGAAAATAGGAGAAAAAAATTACTTTCCAATTTTCAGCCTTAAGCCAGCAGTTTGTGAAACAATTTAAGGGAAAGGATTTCTTAAGTTAATTTTCGCGGTCTGTTGCATTTTATATATACAACTTATTGGTCTCGTATATTAAATTTTTAATAACATATGCTTTTTGAAAAAAATAACTCAAAACGATAAATCAATTGGTAGAAATATTGAATTATCTTACAATTTCATAGCAACTTTGAAACCTGATGATTCAGATAGTGAAAATATATAAAAATAGATCAGAGTTTTTTCTTCAATTTAAATGTTCTGTTCTTCATATTACTTTATTATTTTGCATTTAAGGCTAAATATTATCCTAAAAATTGTATAGCTTTTGGAAGAAATGAATAATTTATAATTGAAAATATTTCAATAATTCATGTTCCAAATATGTTTCAAGTATTTTAATTTTTTTTCATGCATTTCATTCATCTAATATTTTCAGAAACTTGCTTTTATTAAAACATCATATCATGAAATTAGTAAATCATTAGAAATTCAGAGTTGAAAAATTACTAAGTCTTAAATTTCTTTGTTGAAATGAAAGTCATTATCAGAAAAGTGATTTCAGAATCTAATGAAAGTGAAAAGTTGAAAGAATTATAATCACATGCAATAAAAAAGAACATGTGATCACTTATTTAAAGAAAATTATCCTTCATTTGTGAATCAATACATAAAATAAATATTTTAATAAAAAATTGATCCTTTTAGAATTCATTTGACTTTTTTTTTTGTGATTTTTAAATTTGTTTTTCTTTAAAATTTCTTATAAGTTATTGCTTTTCTATATATTAAGTGATCTGAGTAGATTATTTCTCCAACTAAAATATTCAATATGTGTAATCCAAAGTTTACTTTAAATACACTGGTAGATAATTTGACATAATATAAAAGAAAAAATATTTCAGTAGACTTGAAGTAATAACTTTAATAATAAAATTTTTCATTTTATTTACAATGCAAAATTAACTAAAGTGCATAACATAGGTATATGTAATCAAGCATTTTATATGTAGCATTTCATTATTTTTTGTAATTTAGAAACTTACATTTAAATATCTATTTTGAAATGATCTTAAAATTTAAAAATTAACTACATTTTAAAGTTTCATTTTTAAAATTTTTAAATCTAAATTTCATTTTAAAATTTTATAAATAATTAAAAATATTTAAAATTTTATAATTTATTATAAGTGTATTTTGAAATATTCTACAAATATCTAGGAGCACGGACATAATAATCATGTATTTTTAACACAAAATGTGCTTGTGGTTATTTAACTATATAAATGCACGCTAATTTAATATACTATATAAAAATCACATTTTAACACGTGAACAATGAAGTAATTTTACTTAAACACTAATTTCTCTCTAACCATTTCATAATATTACAATAATGGAAATGTTAAGACAGTTTATAACCATGATATGTTTAAACATTTTTCCTCTAATATTGTAAAGCTTTTTTTGTATATTATAAGGATTGTATTTAAAAATGAATATTAAAGTTGAAATCAAGATTTTGAAGTCAGTAATATAATTATTTACTTAATTTCAATTGTTTTTTAAATGTATATAGTGTTGAGAAATTTAATTATTGGAAGATATAAAATTAAACTTAAAATTAATTACCAAATTCTGTTGCATGATGATAAATTCTAATTAAAATTTATTTCGAAAACATTTTAAAAATATAATTATTTCTAAGTTGCTTCAGAAAAATTTAGGATTAGTATGTAAATGATATTAGATTTTACTATTTGTGTAATTAATTCATATCAGAATGGCATTACAACATATTTTAAATGCGATTTTTTTATTATCAAGTAATTTATTTTTAATATTTTCTTTTAAATAATTAAAATTCAGTTTTCATCTTGAGTAAAATAATTTTAAATTCGAAGTATGAAATAAATTTGAATCTACATTAAAACACTTGATAACAGGATTAAGTATAATAAATGAAATGATTTAAATGGTTGAAATTTTAAAATTATCTAATAATTATATTCTGTATTATAGTTCATATTTATTAACATTATTTAAAATGTTTTTGGATGTAATTATAGACTTCCATTTTAGATTCGTTTTTCTTATTTTATTTTAATAAGTAAATGATTCTGAAATATAAACTGGATTATTTGCTTACGTATTTGGTATTAAATCAAGAGAGACTGGTATAAAATCTAAGCTTATATCAGTCTCTATATAAATATCTATGTAAAAAAAATTTATCCTCGTTTTCGATAGACTTCTATGTTCATGCTTTTCTCTATAGAAAGTATCTCAAAACAGTTGAGTATTTCATATTGGGTTAGGGTAAAATGTTGACTGCTGTAGCTGTAATTCTGACTTTATGTCACTTTATTCAAAACATTTCTTTTGTAAATAAAATCCTTTAAAAAAGGAAAGGGCCAGCAGGATTCTCAAGAAATCGGACCCCAAATACACTTTTTTAAGTGGGCTATGAATATTAGATATTCATAATAAAGAATGAAATTGTCTTTAATTAAGCAATATGCTCATCTAATTTTCACAAAAAAACAACTTTTTGACTTACTTACCACTAACTAAACTAGAAAATAGGAAATTTCATATTATAAAAGTATGTTATTCTATAAATATTAAATTATTAAATTCTATTGAACAACATGCCTTTTTCAATTTCATTCTGAATTGTAAACTTGTATTTCCTCAAAAAATATATGCATATATTGTTTGATTATTCAAAAACAGAAAATCATACACAAAATAAAAATCATTATAGAAATATTTTTAGCGTGGTGTTTAAGAATATATATATGTTTATGAATATATATAAAAATATATATATATATGAATATATATATGTGTGTTTGTGTAGCACATGGCTTTTATTATTTAAGTGTATTTTTCTAGTAGCAAAGAATTACAATAAAAGTATATCATGAGTATCTAAATTCTAAATAATTTTTCTTCGAAAGATTTAGAAAATTGCTTTCGGAGTGACCATTTATATATAATAATCAGTAAGGTATACCGGAATAGTATGCTACATATTCAAAAATTGAATTTCAAAATTCTAAAGTCTTGTCTCTTGAATGTTATTGAAACTTATCGTTTTATTTTAACTACAATGCAAATATTTTGATGTTTATTTTTTAAAAATATCTTTTGATTAAATATATAACCTGTCTAAAATCGGTAAAATATTGTTACAAGAGAAATATTTTTGTTAGTGAAACTGAGCATTCGAAAGATTAAAATATCAAAGAAAATAGCATGAAACTCATTTTCAATTTGAAATACTGAGCATGAGGAAATTTTTATGTATTAAATTTGAATTATTTTCATATTCATGCGTTAATGACTATCAGAAAAGTATGAAGTAATGGAGCGAAAAACAAATGTCTTTTTAAAGTGATTCAGTAATAACTAATTAAATTTTAAAAAAAAATCACTTCACTATTCCTGAATAATAAATATAATAAAAATTTTCAAAACATAAATGAAATAGTTTTTCAAATTTTGTATTTATTGTTTTTCTTCTATCATTGATTAATGCGATAGAAACTATGTAAGAAATATATAAAAAATATTTTCCTTATTAGAATCACTGTCGTATTTAATTTCCTTTTGAAGTGAATGAAATAAAGTTTTGCTATTTAAAGAATTAATCAATTTTTGTACTATGAAAATTGTTATTTTTGATTCAAAAGTGGTTATTCATTTGATTATTCTAATGGCCTTTTACTTCGTGAATAATGAGTTAAGTTTTTGTTCTTATCATTCTATATTCTGTTTTTTAAAATGTTTCATTTTTGTGTTTAAATACTGGAGTAAACTAGTCATATCTAGCTATTTCAAAAGAAGAAAAATTAAGCACCAGGAGTATCGTTTATATTAAGATATTTTATTTAGAATACTTTGCTTCAAAGAGAGGAAAGAATGGTAAAAAACGAAGATATTTTTATTCTTTTCAAATAAAATATCTACTTTGGTTGATAGTAAATATTTTATAATTTAAATCATAAAATCTGAAAATTCTTTTTAACAAGCTATTAAATGTTCTTATCAGTACCAAAAATGAATTAATTAATTATGTTGTTCAAAAAATATATAGCCACTTTTTTTGTTAATTTGATAACAATTTAAATATTTAAGTAAGAAATTGATATTTTAGATGAATATTCATATTAGTTGAAAATATTTAATGAAATTAATTTAAAACCAACTACTTATTTACAGTTAAATATTAAGAAAAATAGATTTTAAAATTATATTTTGATGTATTTGCATTATTCAAATTTTATCTATTTTTATGTAAGTTATATATTATTACGAATAAATTTAAATTAGATACAATTTAGACGACGTCCTTAAATCAAATATAGCTAATTCATTAAATTTACAAAATGTTATTGTGAGAAAAGTATCATGAAATTAAAAACTTAAAAATTTAAAATATTACACATATTTAGTGGTTGAATTTTATTAGTGTTTATTTACTTATATAATTTTAGACACAAATCAACTTAAATATTGAATGTGAAAGTCCTATTTTTACAAAATGTTATTTAAAATTTCAATTTAATATTTTAATTACGAAAATGTTTTTATTATCTTTTTTTAATAAGACAAAATTTAATGATTCTTCTATATCTGTGTTACTGGAGTTAATTTTAAAGCATGAATCCTAAGCATATCAAAAAAGTTCATTATTTCAGAAAATATTATCCTTTTTTGGCCGTAACTAAGGCTTACAAATTTGAATAATCAGAAGGAATTTCATTATTAAAGTTTAGTATTTGGACAAATTGGCTCTGAAAAAGTGAATTGGTTTTAATAAACAAGCAAAACAACAGTTAAAATTATCTGAACGTAAAAGAAATCACAGAATTAAAAAGGAATGGAATAATTAATATTACGTGTCTATTAATGATAATCTATTATTTATTCGCTAGAATCTTTCTCTTAGGTATTATATACTTTTTGGTATTTATTGCCATTGTTTGTTTTTAGGAACTAAAATTTGATAATATATAAAGAGACATTTCATTTTTGGTTGTTCCTAATATTTCTTGCATATTTGCATCTTTAAGCAAATATTAGAAAAAATTGTATCTAATCAAGGTTTTGTTCTGAAAGAAGAATATTTCTGGAATGAAGTAGCTATTCTTTTTATATTTTATTTTTCTAAAAACTTTGATTTATCTACTGGTACGAGCTTACTAAGGAAAGTTAATGCTCATCTTCAAAGTAGATGCTTTAGATTTTCCCAGGTACAAAAGTAGAAACATGTGTAAAATCTAAATATGTGACCTACTCAGTGAAAAGTCCTAGATGACAATTATTGTGTGGTAATATGTGGGGGTTAAATTTTAAAAAATATCTTAAGAGGTTTTTAACATGCTGACTTTAGCTCATATATAGTCATAATGAAAGAAAGAGATATGTTGCTTGATGTTATTTATCTGTCTTCTAATAAATACAGGATGAATATTGTTGATAATTTAATCCATGAATTTTTTATGATTCAAAGTAATATAATTTTGTAATCGTAAACATTTCCTTTGTTATGTTGATAACAAAAAAATTATAATTATTTTTGTCTATTAAAATCATTCTAAGAACTTAAACGACCTAGAACTTTCTGAAGAAACAATTCAATTTTATATAATTATAATTTGAAAAATGGAAATTTAAACCCTTTTTTATTGATATTAATTTCATTTCAGTCTTATCTTGAGAAGCTCGTGTATCCTATAAAAGTAAAGTAATTTAAATAATGAAACGTTTATTGTAAAAGAATTGGAATAAGTTCATTATATTTACAATTTCAGCTTACATTTGAAATAACTGCAAACATTCATAACTTTTGTATCAATTTCTTATGACTAGACATTTTTCCTTCGTTCTGATTATGTTACTTCAGGAAACAAATGTTATCCACTTTAATTTTGAGGTTGCAGGCAATATTTGCTTACATGTATTTTGTAGAATATTATTTGAATACATTTTATTCAATATTTTATTTTCATATATTAAAATATAGAATGCATGGAATAATATATATAGATAGATAGATATAAGGCTTTATAAGATCAAGAAAAGCATTTCTTTAGCTTTATATATATTTAAATTAGGGAATAGTTTCTTAAAGATATCATTTGATTAAAAACTCTCATCATCTAAATTTGTATCTTATAAAATTTTTAGTATAGCATATTTTAAATATATTTTATTCCTTTATTAAACTTTTAAACAGAGTGAATTCATCTAAATTTATTCAAAATTTTCTTTATTGAATGTAAAATTTAACTTAATAACTTTCAAAATCTACCTTTATTCAAAAATCTTACAAAAAAACTCTTTTAAAAATAAAAATATTTCTTTTAAAATGAAGCTTTTCTTTTGATCCATATTTACATTTTTGACGATGCATGGCGCTTTGATTTTATAAAGCACTTATTTGATAGTGGAAAAGTAATAAATGTTTCAAATACTTTAGCATTAAATAAAGTTTTCTAAGTCACTGCCATTACATAGAATTTGAAATTTCTTTCTTTTTATGGAAATTTATGATTTGTAACGCTAATGTATTTCCTTTTTGACTAGATGCCATGTGATATAAGCAAATTGCCCTTAGTTTAAAATTTCAACATTAGAATCATTCTGAATTACTTTTAAACTTGAGACTAATGCTTGAATAAATAACACAAAATATATTTAAATGAAAAGTAAGTTAAATTTTTAAAAATGTAGATATTATTGCGATCAAAATGGAAAAAAATATGAATTGCTGATATTTTGAATTCACATAAATCTCGAAAATTTTCTACTTAAATTTCTCTTATCCGTTTATTAATTAAGCGTGATAGGAATTCTTACTAAATTTGTAAATCGAGTAAAAAAGTGATTGTTTTCATTGTTATTCATCATATGTTTATAATAATCTAACAATTATTTCTTTGTTGTTTCAAAATTATAAAAAATTTCCTTGACTAACTATACTTTTATTTTATAAGTTTTTTTTTAACTTAAAGTATATGTATATGTACTTATATAATGATTTCGAATTATACAAATACACTAACCCCTAGAAATGATAATTTTTTTTCTAATTGAAAAGTATTTGAAAAATATACCTTTGATCATATATATTTGCACTTAAATAATTTAATTAGAATTCAAATGTAAAATAAATATTGCATACTATTAAAAAATTGTAAAATAAAATATTTTAAGTATTCATTGTTGAACAAAATCATTAGTTGGAAACATGAAAAAAATATTTGAACATACATGACGATAAAATTCGTATTGCATTTAAAAAAAAATTAGAAACAGCAATTTTTAAAACATAACAACATTTTAGAAAAAGACTGCAAATATTTCGCATGTTTACAGTTATTTTGTACTATAATAATTATGCCTATTATAGGATACAAATAATTTTAATTTTAACTTTCATTTCATGATTCATCATTTTTTTTAGAAATAAATCAGGTGAAATCAATATTTTTGTGATTCTATTAATTTAAAGATGTGTCAGAAATTTAATGATTTGCTAATAAAGATGATTTTGAAATTTATTTATGAATGTGGGTAAAACAAGATTAAATATTTCATTTTCACTAATTTGTATTTTAAAGTATGTTTTATTCATTTAAATTAATTTAGTACATAAAAAATAATATTTTATGAAATTCTATTACATTGTGTAAGACATGAAAGTGTGTAATATTTTTTAATATCTCACTTTAATGTCTATACATACTTTCAATGTTTTGAATCAGTAAAACATAATATTCATTGAGATCATGGCACACACACACAATATTTATCACTAACGTTTTTGATTACTATAATCTTTTTCATATATAATTCCAGCTATTTTTGTTCAAAATGCTTATTCAAACAATAAAAAATAAAAGTTAAAAGTATACTCATGTATCCTTTGCAATGAGAATGATTATTGATAATGTTTGAACTTTACAAAATTCAAATATTTTTCCGTAAGAAATTAAAATTTTCCTACATTAATTTAATTTTAAATATATTAGAAAACATCAGAATTATAATACAAATAAATGTATTCTAGCATTTCTTAGAAATAAAGTGAGTAAATAATTTTCATAAATCAATTCTCTTAATATTCTGTTTTATTAAAGAGAACATTTGTCTGGTATCCTTTTTGAAGTAGACTGAATTTATCAAAAGCTTATAGATCAAGTAATAAAAGTTATGTGCAATAAGAATAAAAAGAAGCAAGTACATCACTAGATAAAAACATTTAAGGATCATTTCTGGAGACCAACATCATTTATAACCAAGAGTCATTTTCGGATTTAGAAAACCATTATTCTTCTCTTGGCATCTCGATTAGAGTAAACGCCTTTATTCTGAAATTTGACTATAAAATATGATTGCAGCTTGACATTTTTACATTGTATTTATTCTTCAGTTTTCTATAAACTTTGCTTCACAGTGCCATTTAGAATAATGTTCTCATATTTATTTTTGACTGAATAAAAATGAATGAGATAGTGTATGAATATGACTTACTTTAAAAAGAATTTATAAGAAAAATGTGAGTAATGTTTATTATTTGATTGAGATATTCGTATTTGCTTACAAATATATCAAAATAAGTGTCTTTTGAATTTATTTAATGTGTTATGGGAAAGTTTATAAAAAGTTAATTTTTAATTAAATTTTATAAAATACAATTTGTATTATATTTATAAGGAATTCTTTAAGTGAAAATATAATTTGATTCTTATAATACGCATTATGGTTTAAAGAGAGTATGTAATTGCTACAATAAGGCTAATTTTATAAATTATTAAAAGTTTCTTATGAGTGATATTTATTAACAAGCAAATATTATAATTATGTTACATGAATGCTTATTTTTTATATTAAATAAATTAAAAAAAAACTTAAATATACTCGTAATTCTTTTTTATATTATTTTATTTCATATGGGTGTTTATTTATTATTGTGTGTGGAATACTTCATACAAACTTCTCTGAATATGTACATACACAATACTTTATAATTGTTCAAATGTCCATTAATTCATGCTTAATTTAAGAAAAAAGTTGCAGCATTTGCTTATTGATTTTGTAATCCAAACTATATTTGAGTTCTTAAGAATGATAACGTTTCAAAGAAATAATGATGATATATTTCGTAATAACAATTCGTGAGAAAAGTTTTAAGTAGTTCAATAAAATAGAGTTTGCTTGCATATTCTGCCAAATATACTCGCTTGAATTATAGTAAGAAACTGAGAAAAAGATTTCATAATATTTATTCATGTAAGATAAGTATAGTGTATTCCATAAATTAA
>JAPDSC010145938.1:0-11796 GCA_026290005.1 Latrodectus geometricus | reverse complement strand
TATATATAATAAAGCATTAAGTAAAAATAATGTATGTGGGCCTTGAGTATTAATGCTACATAAAGGAAGAAAATAATTTGTTTTAGAAATCATAAAAATATGTAATACTTACTAACAAATATTCAAGAGAGAAACATGCTCTTACTAAATATAATAACGTAGCAATTATCCTTTTGTTTTAATAAAAATTTTTAAAAATTTAATAGTACAATAAAATATTATGTTCCATCTTATTAATGCGGATATATTAAAATAACGAGAAACTGAATTATTAAGAACTGATTTATAAAGTATTATCTAACGCTAAATACATAATAAATAATTAAAGCGTTAAGTTTTAGTTGTAGTCAGAATACTTCACATACATTTCAGAAGAAAAAAATGTGTGGTTAAATGATAATTAAAGAATCGAATAACACTGGATCAAAAAATTTCATATAAAAAAAAAAGAAAATCCTTATTTTTTCTCAATTTCATAGAACATTTTAAAAAGTGCGTATATAAGCTTATATTTAGTATGCAAATTTATTTTTTAAGTTAGAAAAGCTCTAATTGTTCATTTTCAGTACAGCTTCAATAAATTACTGAACTTAAGACTTTATATATATATGTGTATATGTTATATATATACACAAGCATTAACACCATCATATAAAATAGCTTCTTTAAGCGCTATGCATGCGTATCATTACGTTGCAACATAGTGCTTAATCTTAAGCTTAATCTTAATCATAACCAAAGTGAGTAATTTTTATTCTCTTTTAGCACGATGATACTATTTTATTATTGTGTGAATGATAAAAAAGGACGACTAAGGTTTGAAATAAATCTAGAATTGTAAAATTTTATTTAAAATTAGAAAATTCTAAAGTAGACTCCCCTGTATCAATGACTTTTTATGCGGTAGATTTTAACAATGATAAAAGCTCAATCCATTCACTTTTCAGAATTAATAAGATATGTATTTATTGTTCTTTCAGTAAGAAAATGCTTAAGTAAATTTTATTTTAAAAATTGCTAAAGATCACACATAATTTTATTAAATGCAATAGGGGATGTTCATCAATCTGGTGCATTTTTTGTTCATCGAAATCAATTGTCAGCCTCACCGAATGAAAGGATGCATTATTGTGGTGAAGTCCTACTCTTTTAATATTTTCATTTTTAAAAACTGAGAGATATTACTAATATAGCAGTAAGTGTTGGTTCTTTTACATTTTAAAGTAGTTCAACGACGTTTTTAAATTCTGTTCATCAAAAATAGGCATGCCTTACTTTCTTCCTGGCATGTTGCCTTTATCCGATTGTTATGCGAGTTTATATGTAAAGATATATACTCTATTTTTTGACATATTAAAGCCTTAAAAATGGAATTTACGCTTACTCACTAGTATTGATTATAGAAATAATATATTGGCCATCATCCACAAGTATTTTTTGTTAACTCTAACATGATCGGCTTTGATACTTTATTAAGTTATCAGGAATTCAATGGAAAGTTATTTTTTGTATCCATTTCTTCATTAATAATTAAATTATGAAAAAAACCACAAGAAAAATACAATTACCCAACATGCAATCATCAAAATCTCCAAAATGTATGTAGCGTGTGATGTGCGTCAGCGCTGAAATTCTAATCATTTGCTTATCTCACCTCTATTAATGTATGTTGTAAATTTCATATTATTTGCATGCTTCCTTCAGGGTATTGCATTTATGGGGGCCAGCAGTGTATGTCAGAGGTATCTCCTTATCATATTCTGATAAAGGACATAATGAGATATCATCAATAAGCTACTTCACATAGAACACATGCGTTTTGAGATGTGAATGCTCTGCAGAAGAGTTTGATAGAGGAATGGATCTTAACTTCCCAAATTGTAATTAAAAATGCTATTTTTAGCGTGAAAATACATTGTGACATGTGTTTGCAAGTCAAGAAAGATCTTATTCTATTCATAAATTTTATTCTTTTTAAATTATTTTGTTTTATCTGAATCTTTTTGTAATACATAATTATTGTTTTTGTAATAATTATATATGCAACATTTTTAAATTTTCCTGTTAATTTACTTGTTTAATGTTATGTATTTAAAAAAAAAAAAAACTTCATAATCCTTAGATTCGGGAAAAAATCATGCAGAACTTAAACCTGAGAATATGAATATTTTTCATTTAAGATTAGTAGCACAATTGTTAGATTTAAATAAATATATAATAAGGTTGTCAGAAATGGTGTAAAAAATTGGTAAAATGAAAATGCTGAAGTGATCATTATAAATATAGTCACGCACATACCCTCCAATATTATATGATTACTGATGTATTCTCAAAAGTTTTTAACTTCAAATGATGCATTTTTTAATTCCATATGTAAGAACAATGCCAAAGAATAGTAAAAGCTAAGTAACCTTTGGTTACTTAATTAATTTGATACTATTTTAAATAAAGAATACGATTTGATGAAGGGAAATGATAAAAAATGAAATGTATGAGAAGTTTTTCCTCTTTTCCACAATTTAAAAATGTAAATTTTATTTTGCATCAAAGTCTATTCCTACAGTAAGATCCCAATTAAATTAGTTTTTTTTAGTATTAACTGGAAACGTGATTTTAAATTTATACAAAATACTTCCTTAAAACCAACTAATAGAAAATTAACTGTTATTTGCATCAAAGAAATGTGTGACAAACACTTCATAAATATTAATTAATATTTGTTCTTTTCACATTATTATTGAACTTATATTAATTGTAAACCAATAAATGTTAAAATTAGTTTTAAAAGTGATAAAAATTCTTTATTATAAAATTAATTTTTTTGACAATTATTTTATTGCAAAGTTATATTTAACCAAAAACTTTAATTTTAAAAATATCTAACAAAAGATAATAACTTTTTTCCTTAAATAAACATATTTTACAACAAAGAAGACATCAAAAGTCTAAAAAAATCATAGACTTCGCATTATTTTTAGTAGATGGATAAGTGACCTTGGCATCTCAACACAAGCTTGGAACATCTTTGTTACCATGGTAACTAAAACCCTCATGAGATTTCGACATGGCAAGGTAAGTAAAAAAAGATTTAGCTTTAGAACCACCTGCTAAGATGTTCCATAAATATTGAAGATCTTTTCAGATCCTGGCACTTATTACAAGGAAAAAATGGACTTCTGAAAATAAAAGAGACAAGAATACTATTTTCATTATTTTATTTCTTATTTCATTTCGCTTATTTTATTTTATTTTTTTTACTACTTTTGTTCAATGACTTTTTAAGTTTATTTAAGTATAGTCAGAAAAATTTGATTTTAACTATTAAGAATATCAAACCCCATTCACGGAATTTAGAAATCTTTTGTAGCTTAATTATTTAAGAAAATAAAATTTCTTTTAGAAATTGTTACAAAATAAAGCAAATAATTTGTACTCATAAAATTTATCTATTCATATTTTGATTTATAAACCAACATATTGTTAAATTAAAGCGTAAAGATTTGTAATTTATCTTATTATTTTCATTGTAGAAAAAATCATTCTTGATGAATTAAAACATTTTAAATATATCTGCAGCTAGAAATAATTTTAGTAATAAATGAAATTAAGACATAAAAACAAAAGCATGTCTCTCTTTAACCGCATGAAAATATTTTGATTTGTATATAATTGTTGAATTATGTATTTTGTATTTAATACATATATTATATATATTCATATATGTATATATACAACATATATACACATTTTTAATTTACATATTAATACATAAATTGTTTTCATAAACATTATCTTGCAGAATAAGTGATTAAACGAATTTTTATTTCAAAATTAATATTATCAAATCATTTGCTTATACCTTATATGCATTACCTTTAATAGGTTTGTAATATAAAGTACAGTAAATGATATGATTATTTTCATTGGTTTTATATACTTGTCTTGTATTATTTACTCTTAAAATTTAAGTTTGAATTCATTATCTTTATTTCAATATATTTCATCGAATTTTAAGATAAACTAGTGATTTTACTTTCAACAGTATTAAAATTGAATTGAATTTCAAGATGTATAAATGTTGATGAGATGTATTAATGTTGAAATTCAAGATATTAATGATATAAAATTAGACAATATTCACGTTAATGAAAATGAAATAATTTTCTTATTTATGATGTGCTCATAAGAATTTTATAATATTGCTTTATATAATTGGTGGGATACCTATACGTAATGATAATGGAAAATGATCGCCACTTGCCTGGATGAAATTTGTAATATAACATTCTGTTTTACATACTTTTCTGTTTAATCTGCACTTAGTTCACTGTAATCATAATTCTGCAGTAATATTGAAATATCGATAATCGAGTTTTCTTTATGTCATCAGTTAAATAATCACTAATTATTTTTTCTTTTTGTACAAACACAGAATCATGTTTTATTATCCGACGAATAATTGCAAATTAAAATAAGCAAATTCTGAAAACAATTTTAATAATATTTAAAAGACAATTCTATTAATTTTTAATCCTCAAAAATATTTTATCTTTAAATCCATCTTTAAATAAATCTAAAGTTTGAAAATATTTAATCATTAAGATATTTACTCAATGTTCAAATTTAAAAATAAGAAAATATTAGCACAAATAAATATTTTCTTATTTCTCTGACATTTAATATATTTCAACAATCTTTACATATATTATGTATGTAATTGGTTTCATCATATTCGATTCATATTCTTATCTTGACAAAACTACTTAAAAATGTATGTGCAGCTTTAAATATTTTTCACTGTGTATCTCTGTGAAATTTATCATTTATTCTTAAATGAAAAAACTATTTAGATCCCATAAACGACAGGGGCATTAAAACAAAATATGTGTCTAAATAAATGACTATCAAAATAATGCAATTCAGTGTTGTCGTGCAGTTTATGGGAGCGAAGGACGTGAATAAATGATATCCACAAACATTTAGGGAAGAGATTCACAATAGTTTCTTTAAGGCTGAACAACTCTATTAATGATGTGGTAACTAAACATTTGCCTTAAAGACAGTGAGAACTTAACTCCTTAAGGAACATAGCTGAAGTTTAACAGGAGAAGTTATAAATGAGGGACTGTTCTGAGTGAAATATTGCTCACATGTATAAAGCCTTATTCTGAAGAACAAAAGAACATACATTCTAAATCACGCAATTCTTTGTTCTCAAGAAAGTAGATGATGCATTTTATTTCCAGTTAATTAAAATATCCAACTGAGAAAAGTAGCATTAAAAAAGTTTTATTCAAATTAAAAATGTCTAATACGATTTTCTTTGTATAATATGAGTTTTTTTCTCATATAACTTTAGAAATCCTGATGTTTTTTCATAAAACACTTTATTCTAATACATTCATATTTATTTGTTTGACTGTAATATTTTCAGTAAATTAATTTCAATTTTAAACATGAAATTTAATATGCAATGAATTTAAAATTTATAAATATAAGTTTTAAAACTATTAACTTATAAACATAAGTTACCAAAAGGAATTTTAAAACTAATTTTTTAATGAAGTTTTGTGAAATAATAATTAAAACTTGATAGATATTAATCGTTTGTGGTAGAACTGTTTTATATTTTCAACCGTTGTATCTAAATTTTGTTAAAAAGTGTGCTATAGTTCATTTAATATAATACAAATAGATTTGAATGCAGATAAGCATTTAAAAGATTTCCTAAGAGGAATCTTAAAAAAAGAAACTATGAATAATTTATTCAATTACAATTTCTAGCTGCAAAGTTTTTAAATCATAATGGTATTTTTAATTGCTTGATTACAAATTAATTATAAATTAGGAAACATATTATGTTTTACAAAAAAAAAAAAAAAAAAAAAAAAAAAAAATTGAAAAAAGTTTGACACATTATATTTAATATCGGTCGATTTAAAATTTTCATAAAAAGCTTCAATTTAATTTAATCTTATCTTACTTATGTCAAATTATGAGAATGTAATGCATCCTATTTTATGTATATAAAATTTATTCATACAATCATTTAATTTTTATATATTTAAATATCTTTTCTTTGAAATTACTATTAGAACTTATGCCAAGTAAATAAATATCACTAATCTATTTTTTCTATATATTTCGTATTTTAATATATATATTATAATTTATAACTTGCATTTATAAGGTAGTTTTAGAAAACACGTTAATTTTGAATCTTTTTTCTATTCGATCACATCCATTTGTAAAAGAAATATATAAGTGAAATGTTAGTGAAAGATGCATTAATGAACCTTAATGAAATTGTGTTAATGTAATGAAAATTTCGTGCTTAATGTTAAAATCTTTTTTCAGAATAAGATCATAGACTTTTTAAATTCATATGTAGGTGTTTTTAATTTCATTATGTTATTATTTTATAATTTTAAAAATATAATTTGAGATCTAATTATATACATTGTTATTTGCATAATTTTATGAATACAAATAACATGTACATAAAGTAGAGATTTTTTAGTTAACAAAATCTTGTTGTGTGTACCATATGTACTTAAAAAATTACTACTGTATTTGATTAAAAAGTTATTTTAATGGGAAATCATAAGATTCTTTTTTCATGCAGCACGTATATACACATTTATTTAAATTATCTCTTATACATGTACATGAGTGTACGACATACATAATGAATGCTGTTCAATTTAATATATATTGTCTGGTCAATTTAATGCCACTGTTTTATGTCATGTTAAGTGGGCAGAATATATAATACAATATTTTTACATATATATAGTACAATATTTTTATGTTTTTGAATAATTATTGTAGAAAAAAATTTCAATATTTTCAAAGTACTGTTAAAGTTTTCCTTTAAAAATACTTTGAAATACAGAAAGTTAAGCCAAACGTTACAACTTAAAAAATAAACATAATATTTGTACATACGAACTTAAATTTTGTAACGAGAAGGAATACCTAAAATGTTTATGGTGAAACTACAGGAAATTAATCATTTAGTGATCCTAATATTTCTAGTTATTAATCTTCGAAAATCATTTATAGCTAATTATATGAATGTTATATTTCTCGATTTTATTTTAGTAAAAATATTTTTACAATCAAAAATGTTTGTTGTTTGTTTATAGAATGGCTATAAAGAAAAACTAATTCTGGTTTTTGTAGAGTTTTGTTTGTAAAATGGCTAAATCAAAATAACATTTTGCTTTGATTCAAAATTTCCATAATCATGAATTAAAGTTTTAAGCATAAATGAAATTGTAATGTTTTTTAACCTTTCAGCCGACGAACAATTTGCATGGATATGTTTTAACTAGTGAAGCAAAAAGAGCTAATTAATTCAAACGTTTCTAATTATCTTTTTAACATAAAATGTACAGCTCAAAAGTTTCGGGTAACACTTTTAAAATGAAAAATTGCTCATGGTTTATAAAGATCGTAACTATATATATATATATATATTGTTGAAAACAGAATTAAAAATTAATCTAAATATTTAGATTCCACTTAGTCATTCGATTATTTCATTTAATAATGATATCAAAATTCTGCAAAAAAATATACTTAATGCTGTATATATTTTTATCTTATACGCATATAAATTTTATTTAGGTGAAAATATTCCGTATCCTCAATGATACTTATAAAATCAAGTTAAATAATGAAAATAATACGGTAGAGTTTGAAACTTATTCAATATAAAATGGTCGTAATAAAATTATTAGGAATTTTTTTTGAAAAAAAAATTTATGTATATATGTTGAGATATATATGTCTAGTACTTTGAAACTAAAATGTTGCATTGAAATTAACTGTAACAAACATCTTATAACAAAATTCGAATGAAAAGCAACATATATATTTAAATTTTATCTTCTACTGTTTGTAAATGATGCGCATAATACTCACGAAAATTTATATCATTAATGTAATTTTGTATCTTATATATGTCTAAATATAAAAAGTAACTACCGGATTATTTTTTTAAAGCTTAAAGTCTACTTTATAACAGGAAAACTTTTTAAGAAAGTCTAAAAATATAATAATTGCGAGTACCAATTTTAATACAAACTTTCTAAAAAGATCAAAAAGCATGCCTTTGGTTTTGCTTCTTACTATAACTTATATTTTTTTAAGAAAGCAGATTTAATTCTTCCTTAAGTCATTATTGACTAACTGTAAAGAAATTAAGTATTCTGTTTCAATAAAATTATTTTTTTATTTAAGAGAATTATTTTTTGAAATAAGTTGTATTTATAAATTATATTAAGTGTAATTACTTTTATTTACGTAATGGTAATCAGTAAATGTATCATTCTCTTTTCCTAATTTATTTGATTTTTTTTATGATATTAATGATTTTTGGAAAATTTTAAATAGTTCAATAATTACAGTTAATACAAATTTTAAATTAAAAATTGAACATCTCTTTTATATGTATTGTGGTCTTTCATGAATATTTAAAAATTTATTTTTTAAGGTTGTTGATTACGTTGATCAGAAACTTAAGTTTAAAATAAAATGGAAAATATTACATAATATAAAAAATTAATTCAAATATATTTATTAATATAATTTTCAGATTTATTTTTTTAAAATAATTCATTTCACAAGGCAGTTATGCATTAACAAATGAAAATTTATCAAGAGAATAAAGATCATTTTAAATCAGTTTCAATAGCAGCTTATGAAAAAGTAAACTTAATAACATTATTTAAGTACATTTAAAAATAAATAATTATTAAATTGGTTCCGAGAGGATTACATTTAACATGCAGGTTTTTTTATATAAAAGAATAAATCTTATGGAACGAAAAAAAAAAAATTAATGAATTAGATATTAAAATATTTCATACTTATATTAGTGTAAATAATTGCGTATACTCTATTTTTTTTAGTAATAATTATCCAATTTACACATACAAAAGGAGTGATTTATTTGAAAAATATATACATTAATTTTTCTTCCCTTTATTTCTTTAGAATTGGAAAATACTTATATAGCAACTTTTATAAAAAATTAGCATAAAGTTTTCAGCTAAATATGGTATATCTAGTATACCAGAACCTTCTTTTCATTTTCAGATGTTTCGTTATATTTTTTATCATTCCTTTCGTAATATAGCTTTTTTTTGTCTGCGAGAAAGCATAAAAAGTTTCTATAAACCATTAAAAAGATTAAGTTTTATAAATTCAAAATATTTTATATTGAATCTAATAAATATGTGAAATAATTAGTAAAAGCTAAGAAAGAGAGAGAGAATAAAAACATTTTTGCATTAAATAAATAGAAATTTCTTTGAATAATAGTACGATTAACTTTCGTGTTTAAAAAGCTTTCGTATAAACTTCCGACAATGAAGTCTGAAACAAAATTACGGAATTAAAATATGGATAAAAAAAGGTTATTTTTATTGTTGATAGTACTTTATTATTACAAAAATTTATGAATAAATCACACACGAATTCTGAAAAATCTATTTGAATTCTTATTCAAGGAAAACATATTCACTTTAGTCTAAAATTTGGTACATAAGAAATAAAATGCAATTACGAAATAATTTAAAAATTAACTTCAGATTATTGAGGTTAGCCCTATAAATTTAAAGGTGGAGTTTAAAGTTTTCCTTTTCATTGTTACATGATAAAAAATGAATTAAATGTTTTTTTTTCGAAATGTTCATATATACACACTTAATATGTGCTACTTAATAAATGACCGAGTATTCTGTCAAAAGACTTATGACAGAAATTTCTTATCTCGGAAAAACTTATAATAATCTTTATTTTCATAAAATTTGAAGAATTAATATTTAAGAAATGTTGGTTAAAACTGTTGTGTTCAAAATCATAATCCTTTAGTCAGAGATTTTGTAATGAAAGAGGAGTGTAAAAATACATGTTTCAATGAATAGTACAGATATATTAAAAACAGAATCAGAGATAATTATTTCTGAGCAGTTACAAAAGTTACCCAGCTTTTTGTGATAAAAATCTTTTGTTTAACAGGATAAGAGAATATGAACATAAAATTTCAGTAACAGACACAAATGCAACCTAACTATAAATTACGATTACTGTTTGAGTTTCGTTGTTTCATATTCTAGATAAATTTACTCTGGCCTTACATGATTCATCTTCAAGTTTAGTCACAATGCAAATCTAGAGAAATAGGTGTTACTATTTATTAAACGTAGAGAATCTTAAGAACATAGTTTGAACATGAAACAGATAATTTAAGTCAAAGATCTTCCACGAAGCATGCGGAGGGGAGAACGTTGACATTTTAATTGGATGGTTCATTAGAGAAAGCTACTTGTCTTTCTAATAAATACAGATTTATCTGTTAAGTTCATAAACTGAATCAAAATTAATTGAATGAGAAGCAATATACTACCATTTACCAAAAATCCATTAATGAACTCTATTAAAACATTTTACTTAAGATATTAAAGTGATATCTCTAGAAAACTCCCAGATATCTTTCTATTTGCGATGTATATTTTTTGTGATATCTATAAATAATTATTTATTATAGTTACTATAATTATTTCAAAGTTTTCTCTAGACAAAAATTCTAAATTAAACTGTGCAGTTTTACAGATTTATTTGAAAAATTAAATTATTCAATATAATAAATGGTAAGCATGGGCAGAAAACTTCATTAATATGTCCTACAGTGGAGTGCAGGGGTGACCTCTCTCCGGAGCTAAATTGAACACCTTAAGAAAATTGGCATCTTGATCAGAAGTCTTTGGCTTATCTGTAAGGTAAATAATATGAATAGGGATCATATACTTGTCTGCCTGGGCCTGGACCCTATTCTTCAACAAAGCGGTGATGTTTGCAAGATATATTGGATGGCGGGGGATCGCATGTCCTGACCACTTATATGCTCTGCCTTTAGCATTTTAAACTTTGAAATTTTAGACTTTTTTAATATTTTGAAATTTTACAGTGTTAATTGTTTTATGTTGGTTTTTACCTTTTTTGTAATTTAAAAGTGTTTGCAAGTGGCCAGATGTTGATGGATTGGATTTCTTTTCTCCATATATAATAACAATTTCTTTAATATAGAACAACGTTAAGATGCATTTGAAAAGTGACTAGCTATACAGAATCTTTTTTTGTATTTCTGCTAAACTATGAAATATGATACTAGGTATGATTACAAATGCTTAAGGATGAAAAATTACGTATTTTAAACCATAACATTCTGTATTTAAATCAAGATTCTGTATTTAAACCAAAACACGAAATAATTGTGCACCAGTTTGATAGAATCTGAAAGAAATTAATTTATTCATATAAATAATCATTGGATATGCATATAATTAAATACAACAAAAAAATCTTTTAAAAAGTAATGAAAAATGAATTAAGTAAAAGAAAAATCCATTTCTCCAAGCCTATAAGAAGCTTCTTAATATATATATATAAATATAATAAATTAATTAAAAAATGATGATGATATTCACCTATTCACCTGCGTGTACCGATGACAACCATTGTTACCATGGAATCAAAAACTCTCGTGTTCTAAGAACATATTATATTGAATGAAATAGAGAGATTTAGATTTTCTTGAGTCAGATAAGACGTTACGTAAATATTAAAGAACCTTATTGAGTGGAATTCTTTTTTTAGAATAAGGGAATTGAAATAGAAAACAGAAGACTAAAGGAAAAAGTCATCATTGAATTCCATTTTCTTTTCTTTCGTCAAGATATTTTATGTAATGGCTTATTTTCTTCTTTTATAATAAAAACATTTTAT
>JAPDSC010145933.1:0-53681 GCA_026290005.1 Latrodectus geometricus | reverse complement strand
GGGGCTTATAAAGATTTACAATAATATAACAATTTTACAGTGTTAATGTAATATATAATAATCAGACACCAATAAAAATTTTTGCTATTGGAGAGGGGTTATACATAAAATTGTCCTTTCTAATGTTAGATCCTAAAATTGCTTCCAGCAGTGAATTTGTGTAACTAAATATGATCAATTCATTGAAAAGGATTGCAAAATTTCTCAAGCAAGTTTCGAGGATATACCAATATGGAATTACTTTTGACTTTAAAAGTGAACAGAGTTAAAGGAAGCAAATTCAGAATAAAAAATATCACATTTTGTCATGCATTTGTATAGAAGTATGATAACTACAGAAATACATGTTCACTGCTGCAACTTAATTTATGCCACTGACATTTTATCGTGAAATTAGAAATATGTTTTTGTTGCACCAGCATACTTCCTTCTACTAAGCCCTGATTAGAGTTCGACCAGTTAGGTTGAAACAGTCGGATGGGAAATAGAAATATGTTTATGATAGTATATTTTTCTAATTTTTCCCTAGCTTAATCTAATATATTGAAAAAAGGAAAAATGCTACTTAATCATATATTCAAAAATCAATATCCTTTATTAGTACATACTCTCATTAATTAGTTCTATACTTGTAAAAATTTTCGATTATTAGATAAAAGTGATAATGAAAGGCTTAAACTTTAAGTACACCATTGGCCCTTTGAATTACAACACCAGAAAGGAATTCAAAAATTGAAAGGTTTTGGACAAATATATTATATTGAAGATAACAAGTGATTAAATTTTCAAGTAATTTGAAAGCATAGATCAAGAGAAATTGTTATCCAAAACAATCACCTTTGACAACAATAACAGCAAATTTATACCTTGATATTTAGTAAAATAAAGACTGGACGGCATATTCAGTTACAACTGCTCATACGATTTCTTTACAATAACTCTGCAAGATTACAGACCAAAGCAGTAACTGAACATTTTCTGCATAAGAAAGACTTACACTATATCAGAAATACATAATCGTAAGTAACGTAACATAATATATAGTAATGTAACAATATATCGTAGTGCTCCTTAGACCTCGAATAAAAGGTAAATATAAGTGCCTTAACACATCATGATCGTAATAGCCTCTGTTCAGTATGGCGCCCAAATGAAGAAGAGGTGAGTGAGCATCAGTATACCTCCCCCTATCTAGCTCTGAGTTGGATTCTACCAGTGATGTGGAAGCTGTAAGGTTGGAATTTTCGTCATTTAGCAATAGAGACTAAGTAGATGAGCCCAAATACTTGACATTTCACAGTTTTGGGTTCGTTTGGACGGCATTGCAACCTCGACCCATTTAATATGCTCCAACCAAATTTTCTGAACAAGATGGATCTTCGATTAAGAACGATGCCCCAAACAAAAAGGCCACTGATGCCTTCAGAGAAGATTTATCTCATTGCACCAGCTGACTTCCCTGTGCCTTGCCCACAAATTGGGGCTCTATCAATTAGTGCCGGGTGGGAGTCTTCGTAATTTAGAAGCAAGGATTAAGTGGAAGATCTCTAGACCTGCCACCTCAGAGATATCACTTGAAGGGCATTGCGATCACGACTTATTTAACGCGCCTCCTTTGTAAACAAGACGGAATTTTAAGTCTGAATTCGAACTCACTGACTTCCGATATTGAGAATGATGCCCTACTTAACAACGCAACCAAAACCTTCGAAGAAAAAGTGATCATATATCTATTGGCAACTTATTACACCAGTCAACGTGATGAACTTATATGACAACATCGAAAGTATTTCAAACGTGCTTTCTAAATAATGCCTACAAATGTAGATAAATAATCATGGTGCTGTAACAAAACTGTAATTAGCCAGAAAACATGATGCCACTTCATTCTTATGTCCAAGTTCATCGTTGATCACACCATAAAGATGCTCCTATCTGCGGTGCATGCACCGACATATTTCCCTGTACCTCCAACAAAATCAGGCTCTACTAGTTAAATGGAATCTACTGGGAAGAAATCTTCGTAATTTAGAACCAGTGACCAAACAGAAGACACCTAACATTTGACCTACCACTCTCAGAACTATAGTTTCGCTTAGAGAACATTGCGTAAAATTTTTTGTATAAAATGCTACTATTAAACACTTTAGATATGGAAAAATACCATTCTTCAAATATCTAAACTAAACACAATGGCACGACAGCCGCTTGAAATGTCGAAGCTTACAGTGGCCATACCTATTTTCTTGACTGAGGGACTGGAATGCGAAGCACATACGTAGTAGGTTTGTCGAAGATAAACATGAAACTCCAAGTGTTTAGTTCCCAAGGAACTTCGTATTCAATTTTCTGGACTCTTTGAAGAAATGAAAGGCTGAGTCAACCTTGCACAGCCGAAGATAGAACCTCAAACCTGTACATTTAGAAGCGTGAAGTGCTACCACTACGCCACCGGATTCTTTAAATATATATAGAAAAATAGATTTTTGATTGTACACAAAGACAGAGTATTGTGGTTTTTATAGTACTGAAAATAATAGATCTACATTTTGTGTTAAAATATTTTCAGTAACAACGTTTTACACATTTGGCGCCAATAACTTAGATTTTATATTTGTGACACACACACATATATGTATCACATGGACTGGATTTGAGTTTGTAAAGAATATTGGAATTTCTGACAAATTAGCTGTCTCGCAGGGTCGTCGGGTTGTCACCTTATAATGCTAATTTCCACACTTATAGTTTTATTGACTTAGACTCTTTAATAAGTGATTGCGTTACTTTTTCATAGTACAGCATTTATCAGTCGCAAGACCAGTAACCAAAAACTCTCGAGTTTCCATCTTAATTGACGTGAATGGAAAAGCAGATATTTCATATAGCTTAATTGAACTCGTGATCTTTTGCTTTGAAAATCATTGTCCTACAGCAACATCCTATTGAGCCGGATTACACGACTAAAAAGAAAATAAATGCAAAAAAGAAATAATGGTTATAATAGATAACCAATTTTTTCCCAAAGTCACAAAGAGTTCACTATTACAGCCAACAATCTTGACAAATTCACCGCTCACTTCACTTCTTCACTTGCTTCCTTGCAGAATACGGAAAATTTCAGAATCCCAAGACATCACGAATATTTTGTTCATGTCTAGAGCTGTCTTATTAATCATTATTAGACACTTCATTCATCTAAATTTGAAATTTAAAACTGCATTGCTTTTAACCTCCCTTAAAGCAAGAGGGTAGGGTTTAACCTTTAGGGGGGGCGAACTGATAAAAAATGTGCCATCTATGTTAAATAAATTAAGTTATAATATAATCTATCTATTCCTATTGAAACGGATCTCAAACGGGCATTAGAAATAAAATAATGCGAAATACAAGAGTGCCCGTATCAGACACACCCAAATGGGTAAAGAAATTTTACTCACAATTGGAAGATTATTAAACTCAGACTTTCACTCTAGATGTGGTTATCTCTGAAGACGATACCACCTCGGCCATGTTACGAAAATCTTAAAAAAATCAGTTGATCTTTCATTACTCGATAAGTGTCAGAATTATCATTTATGATCTAAAACAAATCTTTTTTAGTATTTAAATGTAAAAAAAAAGATTTGATTTCGATTAGATTTTGTTCACTGTGATATTTTTTAAAGTTAACTTTCTAAGATTAGTTGAACTTTAAGCAGTAAGAAAGTATAAACTCATTCTATTTATCTAAGAGTGCATATAGGAAAACTTGCTGTAGAAAAAATATATTAGATTATTAAGACTTATTTTCACAATAAAATATGTAATTCTTCTGCTAGTACATAAACATATACATGTGTGTGGTCCTGTATTTAAACATGGAAGCATGTATGTGTACATACAATAAAAATCTTATATTGAGTATTTGATGACCATTTGACTTAAATATTGCTTAGCTACAATGTGATCAATTGTTTAATTCTAACAAATGGCTGGATGATTTTGAAAACAACCTTTAAATTGCGATCATCACTGTTATCACAGGAGATGATTCAAAAATTGAGCCAATTCCTAATCCAACAAGTCCAACTTCCGTCAGTGCTTACGAGTTGAATTACAACTTAAGTGACGCATGAGGTTAACGTTGCGTAAAAACATGGCGCGTGCGGACGAACTGTACTCCCCCATCCCCTCGGGAAACAGGAGATTTCGGTTCGACACGCTCTTTCGGACACCCTGCGCGCGGCCACTTACACTAATCTCTCCGGCTCGGGACACAATGCTGAAGGCTGTCGGACGTATCGTGTGTCGCCGGAGAGCAAAGAACCAGGGCGATCCCTTATTAAATTAAGAAATGAATTAGCGTCAGACTTGTGGTGGGGAAAATGGAGTTTTAGTGGGGAGAAGGGAAAATGTAGCTGCAAGGACGTGTGAGTTTCAACTCCCATAATCGCACTTACTTAGGAATATTGGGGAATTGATGGAGCGAACAATGTAAACCTCTTGAGTAAGATAATTATTAATAAGTGTACTTTTTATACGTTGTAGAAAGTATAATCATTTAATTATCTCGTTCTTTATACTATTTCTGTATCATTCCTAGTGAAAAATTTTTGTTGGTTTGGGAATTTCTTCTTACAAATTGGTTGCAACGAAAGTGAAGTTCTAAAGATGTGTGAGTTTTAACTCTCTTAATCACTTTTATTTAGGAGTTTTGTTCAAGATTTAATAGGATGAACAAGTCAAAAAAGCAAACAATGTAAACTTCTTGGAGAAGGTAATTATTAATGAATATATTTTTCATAAGTTTCAGAAGTGTTATTCTTTAATATAAATTATATCGTACTATATAATATTTTTTAGATCCTTTTTTGTAAAACTTTATGTCGACTGGGCATTTTCTTCTTACAAACTAGTGACAGATAGTGTAGAAAATGAAGCTACAAGGGCATACAAGAATCCCACTTACTTAAGAATGTTGTGGAACTGAGGAAGGAATAGTTCAAAAGGCAAACAATAAAAACTTCTTGAAGAAGGTAATTATTAGTAGATATATATATAATTTATTTTAAAGTTATAATTTTGGAATAGAACATCCCGTCTTTTTTAGTATTTCAGGATAAGTCTTTGTTTCTGACTAGGAGTTATTTTCTTTAAATAAAATTTTATCTATTTCTGTTCTTACATACATTACTTTGCTTCCATTCTGTCTTTATTTTATTTTAATTTATTTATTTATTATTTATTTTATTTTTTTGAAGATTTATTAGCAATTAAAATTTTTCTTTTGACTTTGCATAGATTTTTCTCTTACTAAATTCGTTATTAAATGGTTTTTATTTCTACTTTTTCTATGAATTTTCGTGAATTTAATTCTTATATCCACATTAGTGTTTATGGTTATTCAAAATTCTTTTTAAATTATTGATTCAAGTAATTTATCCCTAACCTGATCAAAGCATTACAAGAAACCCTTTTTGCTGGATACAGAGCTCTTTCTATATTTCTTGTAGGGTATCTTAATTCCTTGAGTTATGAATAGCAGCTGGTCTCAGGTCTATGGCATCCAGCATTCTTTGAATTTATTCTAAATTATTTATTCAATCTAAAATGAACTAATTGATTTACATTTTTAAGTTAGAAATCATTTGAGACGCTAAGTTGGATAAATTACTTCTTGGATAATTTAAAAATTCACTTCCTGCTTTAAGGTTCAGATAAGTACCTGGATTTTAATAGACATGCCACCAATGCAGCATTTGAGTTGAAGTTAACGCAACAAAGTTCTACAACCCTTCGTTAATTTTCAATGTTTTAAATCTACTTGTGTGTCTAAAATCATTTATAGATTTTTCATTAATGTCTTGTTCCTTTGATGCCAAATTCTATTCACTTTCTCATGCCAACGATATCAATAAGGACATGAATTTTCGTTTAATTCATGCTCTTCAATTCTTATACTGGAACTTCAAAGTTAAGTATTGTATAATAAAGTGGGAGTTTTTTTTTCTTTTTCGGATTATACTCGCCATTAAAATGAACTTAGATTTAGTTAAGGTTTGGAAATTTTTTAGAAATGATTATATTGTACATCTTAGAAATTGTATGAGTGAAGGTTTAAAAACGTTTTGAATAAATAAATGATAGATGAAATACAAGAAAAAACTAAAAACACCACTGTAGCAATAAATTTAACAGGAAAATGTGTTTTTAATTTATGAGTTGCTATAGATATAAATTCAAAAATAAATGACTGCCAGAAGGGAAATACTTTTATTATCAACATCTAAGAACAATTATGCGAGCAATCTCTACCAAATAATCAAGATACATAGATGAAGAAAAATATTTATAAAATGCAGTATATAAATAAAAACAACAAACATTGTTTATTATCTGAAATTTTAGAAATTTTGATAACACACAGCTTTCAATTTTCATATATTTCTCATTCATATTCTTTCTACACACGGTATTGGAAATATTATATAAAGTAGCCCACCTATTGTCTAAATAACAACAAAATTCACACAAAAAACGGTTTCTTGAAAATGAAATAAATTTTAGAGACATTAAAATGAAAAAATTAAGTGACGATTTATTAAAATAATTTTTTTAACTAAATCAAATCTAAAAGCTGGAAGAAAATTCTAAAGGAACGTTTATAATTACTGAGATTGCTTTATTTATTGCTCCATGGTTACTTTATTGCAATGAGGACTAATTAGACTGGTAATTTTTATAGTAATTAGTTTTTAAAGCAATTTTTATTTAGTTTACAAATGTCAAACATTAACGCTTAAGCCATTATTTACCGAACTCTCCGATGCTTTTTAACAATGTCTTATATACTGAGTAGTTAAAAATAGGTATTTGAATGCTCAAATATCAACGGTTGCTTAAAGCCATACAAAATACTGTATGGAGAATCCATCACTTCAATTCTGAAGAGGTGGTCTTGCAATCGGTCGTGTCCAGTCAGGCATCCAAACAGAGCTACCGACGTCTGTCTTGAAAAACTACGAATAGTTCTTACTTCTCCCAGAACCTTCCCTCTCTGAATCACTTTTTAAGAGTTTTCTTGAGAGTCAACAGATAATTTAGCTGAGTAAAATGAAAGTGGTTGATGAATGCGTTACTTTATCATAGTTCCTTTATTAGTAGTATCAGATTGTCTATAGCTCCACAGGGAGCCATTGAAACCCTGTGTGTCAGTCCCTTAAGCAAACAGTCCAAGTTTCTATGAGACAGATAATTAATGAGAATGATCTATAATACTCATATTAAATTGTAACATCTGATGACAATAACCCGAATAGCTCAAATTTAATATAGCTGTGTGTGTATCTATTTATTTCATTCATATTAGTGGTAAGAAAGTGATAGACTAATTTAATAAATATTTCCTCAAATCATTTGTTACTTTAATAAAAAATTAAAGTAAAAACCATGTATTTTCAAAATCTGAATCTGGTTAGGAAGTTCTTCAGTGGATAATTATTATTTAAATATTGAACTTAAATAATATATAGATAGTTATAATTTTGCTGCAAGATATTTTCGATTACTTGTGAATTATTAACTGCGTATATAAGATTTATTGCGCGCGCGGGTATCAGATATGTAATAAATTCCCCTTATATTGTAAACGAAATAAACATTTAAATATAAATTCTTTTGAGAAAAAAAAATTCAAATTTCACTATCCAAAAATATCTCCATAGTTAGCTCAACATCTATTGTTCTTTTTTTCCCCCAAGGCAATCAGTGCATTTGTATAAGAAAAAAAAATAAATAAGAGATAAAATTCTGCAGATTTATATTTCTTATTTCTTATTATTAGTTATTAAATAAAGTAACTGAACAGCGTGAACAATAATTAATAATGAACGGTAAATGCTGTAAGTGATCACTGTTAACAGTAATGTTATAAAATAATTAAATTTTTGTTACTTCATGATATAGGATTTAGTTTATACATATTTATTTTATTATTATTGCATATAAAATGTGTCAATTATAAAATTTATAATCTTTAAAAATATATATGGATTACACTAGACACTGCTCTTCAGAGTGCAGCATCGCAGGTTCAATCCCAGCCACTGTTGAACAATGGGAGATAGATGTTGCGCTTCTGGTTTCCACATACATCTCTGGCAGATGAGTGCTTGAGAGGTTTCCTGGTTTTTTCCTTTGCGACACGTGAATACGGCCCACTATCTATGAAAAGTCCTTCTGACCGGCAATTACGATTTAGATGTTAAAATGTCTTACAACAGCTTAAGCCATTACAGTGCAGATCACGATGTCATAAATCAAAGGTTTTAAATCTGACTATGGCCTAATTGTTAAACCGCATGCATTGGAGTGGAAAGACTCTGATTCGATCCTATGCGCTATTGAACAACGGAATATAAACATGGCGTTTCTTTATTCTTCCAGTTTATCTGTCAGAGTGCGAACAATGACATTTTCGGATTCCCACTTTGCGACACATAAATATATCCCATTATCCACAGAAAACTCTTACAGAAGTTCGTTTACACGGTGAATGTCTTAAAGCCTGATTGCAGCTATATTTCACAGTTTGAGATAAAATTACTTTTAAAATTATTTCACATTTTTTGCTTGACGAAATAATTTTATATTTTAAAAATATTGCATCTATATAAAAAGCCATTAAATTTCGAATAGTAATTAAAATGTTATTAAAATTTGAAATCTAAATCTCTGATGATCCTTCTCCGAATTAGAATTATTCATGAGGCAATATTAAAAGCATTTATACGGAAATTGGTCTCAAAGCAACAAATTAATAACATTTTCACTCTTGCTAAATGCATTGATTTTCATTAACAGTTATCTGGACCACCAAGCCACAGAATCAATCAATTAGTGTTCCTACCATTGCCACCGGAAAAAAAATAAAAATAAAAGACACAAAGCACTCTTTCCATTACACTTATCCAATCACTGGTGTTTTTAGTTGCGGTCGCTTAAACTGTCGGCTGCATTACGTTAAAAGCTAATAGATCACAAGTTGTAACCTATCAACAACAACTCTGGAAACAAATGAATGAAACAAGAGTCCGGGGAAAAAAATATTTCCCGCTAAATGGAGCGAGCAATTCCACCCCCCTTCCATTTCTCCATATAATATAATATCAGTTTCCAGCACTGTACTCCGAGAGAGAAATGAACATTTTTCCCTTTGCTCTTAATCAATTGACTTTGGGGGGTCGGAATTGACTTTTTGGGGGTCGGGTTTTGGGAATGGGATGCAGATTTCTTCTCCATTACCATATTATTTTCCCATTTTCCCTTAAGGACTGGAAGTTCCTAATCTCTCTCTGTCTCTCCAGTTTTATAGAGGGAAAAAAAGAGGAGTCGAGGGAAAGGGGGGTCCATAGAAGACTCAGAGGTCGCAGTCACATAAATCATTTGGTGTGGGGGTTGTGGAGGGAGAGCGAGGTAGTGGTGAGTCGTTACTCAATGAAATGAAATGTAGTGCTCACTTTTATTTTGGTAAACCCAAAGGTGATCGTCGATGAGTGTAGGTTACCATAGTTGGCCACTCATCCGAATCTCTGACTGAAGGAGGGTTGTTTATTTTTTTTTATCCTTTAAAAAATACACGATACCATTATTTTGAGAATATGCGAGATTAAAAGGTTGCTAGCTATACTTTGAAATTGTTTCCAGTGGAACTTTTGATTTTGATTTGGTTTTCATAAACTCCGGAATTTTGAGAATCTACCGTTATTCTTTGAAATTCTTTATATTCCATCCATCACACTTCATATCGTGCTTTAAACTATTTTCTTCACATTAATAATTTTTTTTAATGAAAATCCTTGTTTATGAAGATACTTATTTGTATTTTTGAATTATATATTTTTTTAAAGTTTATTTTAACACCGAATGAAACATTACTATTAATGAATCAGTTTATAAAAATAAAAAATGGAAAAAAAAAGGAATCCTAGTTTTCTATATCAGTTGTTTTAACAATAAGCATGAAAAATTAACAATAATTTTTGTAATTTTGGAATAATTTTAAAAAATGTAGATCTGATTTCATTTAACTTTAATTATGTGTTAGCAAAATAAATTCATCAAATTTTATATTATATCTTTTGTAATACAAGTTTTAAATGAACTTACTTAATATTTCAATTGATTGTCACAAGATTATATTTATTTTTTATCTATTTTTGTTCATTGTTAACATTTTTAATATTTTTGCACATAGCTTAAAAAATAACAGCATACTGTTTCATACTGATACAATAATTCGATTTTCTAACACTTTATTAGAAACAAAAATTTATCCTAATTATTATGTGGCTTTTGTATAATTATCAATGTATATATAATATAAAAATATATGTGGTCCCTCCAATAATAGTTGTCAATATAACGCTCTCAAATATTTTATTTGATTCTCATATAATATTATGATTCCTATATTAAATATCTCTAACGAAATAATACAATCAGAATTTTATTTTTTAAAA
Source organism: Latrodectus geometricus (assembly GCA_026290005.1). NCBI lineage: Eukaryota > Metazoa > Arthropoda > Arachnida > Araneae > Theridiidae > Latrodectus > Latrodectus geometricus. The sequence continues at coordinate 43,179 of JAPDSC010145933.1, read as the reverse complement.
GGAAAGAAGATATTAATTTTTTATATTAGGAACATTGTAAGATGTTAAATTAATATAAACTTCGATTCATAACTAACCTCTACATTGAAAATTTTATATTTTGGCACAGTTTTTTTTTTAATTCTCTTATTTCTGACTCAATATGACGAAATCTCTAGTCACTGAGCTTTACAATTTTAGTTTTATTTTCCTTATTTCACAAGTTTTAGAATCAAAACGATGAAGTCGTAATTGACTTAACATTCTAGTATACTTTATAATTAAGTTACTTAAGATTTTATAAATATTCAACATTGGCTATAGTTTTCCTTTTAAAAATTTTGAATTCGGGATGAAGAAATCCTAAGTCAATGAGCTCCATTGCTTTACAAAGAATCATAAGCCCTAATTTTCCTTAAATCACAAATTTTAAATTCAAATTTTAAAAAAATCCTTAACCGTTTGATTACATTACTTTAAAAAGAATCAACGACGACAATAACTTTTCTTTATTCGCAAACTTTGGATTCAAGGTGCAGAAATCATAAGAGATTCATAACTTTTGAAAGGATAAACATTAGTTATAATTTTCCTTTGTTCAAAAATTTTGAATTCAAGATAAAGAAGTCCTAAGATAATAAATTCCATACTTTATAAGGAATTAGAATTGATAATTGATATTATTCAACAAAATTTGCATTGCTTAAAAAATAAAATTTGAATAGTCAGACAAGTCAGACTAAAGCCAATGCTTTATCCATATATTTTAAATGGTTAAAGACTAGAGCAATTCTGCATCAGAAAAGAGAAAACTTACTCTCCAGAAAACATAATCTGCTCATTTCTTCCATTACATCGCATCAATATATTTATATATTTCCTTACCTTATATATATATATATATATATATATATAGTCTGTAAGTAACTGATTAACGAAGTACCAAAGAATGCACATAAAACAATTTCAATGTTATTTACTAAGCGTTTTATGCACAAAATGAGTAAGAGCTTGGTTTTATAATATATTAATACCACATATCAAATAGCCTAAAGAAGGCATGCGAAACATCCCTTCTGGGACTGCTTTTTAACATATAGTTTACCATATATTCCACTCACAAGAGAGAAACTTAGAAAGCATTGAAATGATATAACTGCAAGGAGAAAATAGAATGCAATATCCATCTCACGTTTTTGAGCAATGGTAAGATTGAAACAGAAAACTTTCATTCCAAAAATATACATACATTGAAGCAAATAGCATGATAGCGAATTAAGACATTTGATCATTTACAATTTGATGAATTCAGGGTGGATTTTTCATAGATAATTGGTTGTGTTCACGTATCGCAGTTAAGAAAGCTTGGAAGATATCCAAGCACCAGCTCCATCAGATGTCCATGCAGAAAATTAAAAGCAATACTCCGTTTCCATTGATGAATAGTTGCTGGGATTGAAGCCGAATATTCTAATTTGAAGAATATAGATTTAGACTACATGGTGGAACCATGATGCTTTAAAACCTATCTAAATTGTATCAGATAGAAAAATATGATATCGTGATATTGTTAGAGTTGGACAAATTCCTGATCTTTTAGCATGGATATATGTGGAAATCAAACTGATAGTAGAGCAAAAATTGTTTAACACTGATAGAAAAATCAAAACGTGAAAAAAAAGTGGTTAGAAGTTGGAAAACTGTCAACATATTTTATAACAGAAATTTGCTTGTTGAAATATATTTCTACAGGAAGAAAATTTCTTTAGTTCATTTCCGTTGACTTAATTGTTTTGTTCCATGTCTCATAAATTTTTACTATGTGATAATACAGTTAAATACCCGCAACAGCAAGAAAAATGGAAGACTAAAAGTTCCCATTGCCTGTCGTATTACGAACAGCCAAAAAAAAAAAGAAGGTTCCATTTAGTCAACCAATTCTTCCTTTCAATTTGATGTAAAGAGTGTGAAGAAGAATAAAGGCTGAATCCCCGGAATGAATTTAGAAGAAACAAAATGTTGCTCTAAGTTTACAACCATTTTATGGCTAAGCGATCGTATTATTTTTAAAAAGACTCGAACTGCAATTTGACAGACAGGATCTTGACCTCTACGCATGCGTGGACTCGAGTTACTTTCGAACAATGGAGACGAGGTGGGTTAAAATCGTCAGAAGGCAACTTAAGAAGACATCCTTATGGAACACTGCATATCTTTATTTTTGAATAAACGAATGGAGAAAAAACTGCAAGAGATGGCGCTAGTAAAGTGTTATTTTTCATGTAACAAGCTTCATGCATGTCATATTTAATTTTAAATGATTTTTATGCATATCTCTTGGCCTTTCTTTTTAAACTTTTTCAAGCAAATTTTATAGTACAACTACATGAATTCGAATTACTATCCATAGTGGCTAAATAAAAATGTTATATTTCCATGTGTGTATTAAGCAACACAGTTCGGCAGAAGAATAAGTTCCCATTTCTTTGAAATATCATGTGTTTTGTATTGTAAAAAATATTTTTATTTATTTTTTAGATGTTATAAATTTAGCAAACTTTTTAGGTGGTTCGAAGTTATTGCGTATATTTTCAACTAATAAGTTCAAACTTTACTCTTTTGTATTTTGAATGTTGTTAATTAATATTTTCATTGAATATTAAATGAAATTATTTAATAAAATTATATTCTTAAAAACGATCACTCCGAGAAAATGGCTATTAGGTTGAACACACGCTGGATAAACGATAACATGGTTAGATGAATCACGCTACACTTTATTTTGCAATGGTAGAAGATATTGAATTTGGCTGGAACCTTACGAAACTATGAATCCAACTTATTTTTTCGCATCGTTCTAATATCTGATAGGAGTATCATAATATGAAAGATATTTTACTGGCATGGAAGTAGTGCTCTGGTGTTTCTCGAAGGTAAATAAACACACAACTATGAGTTACTTAGCTATACTGATAGGTAAAGTGCATCTCTACAAGGTTCCATTTTTTCTGATAGCAACTGTCTTCATGGAAGATAAAGCAATTGTGCATTTCACCAGAATTGTTGAAGACTGATTGGCTGAGTAGTAGTCAGTCTTTAAACACTTTCTCTGACCACCACAGAGTCTGCGTCGGAGCCCCATAGAAAGTGTGTGAGATTTGATGGAAAGACATACCCATCAGCAATCCACACTGCATTGCATTCTATGGACAAGAACGCATTTCAGAAACATATAGATTCGATTAGCATACGAATAAGAGCTGCTATACCAAGTGCTACGTCACGTATGTCTATATTTATCCAAACAAAAGTGGGTCCAATTAAATATTAATCATGGGCTTATATTTCATTAGCCAACGCACGCATGTGATATCAACAATTTAGACACAAATTATCTATAAAAGAAATTTATAATTGTTTTTTGCTTGATTTTTATAAACATGCATGCTTGCATGATTATACAGAAGAACTTAGAATGTAGAATTTGGTTAAAGAGTTGAATATCTCTCAATATTAAATGCTTTGTAATTTTGAGTCGCTGTTAAATGACGAGATCAATCTTTGAGATGGCATCTTTGAGATGGTAGTTGATTGGATCAATGAAGATCAGAATGCGCAAAAAAGTGCAAGTGTGATAAAATTTAAATGTGTGAATAATACAAAAATTCCATGAACTAAAAATTATAGCACTGCTCATTATGAGTAAAAAATTCTTTAGATCTAGTAAAACACATGTAAATTTTCATGGACCTTTGTTAATACTTTCCTTCCTTGTGAAAAAATAATACAAAAATACAATGTGCCTCAGCACGCCGTCAATGGGGATTATTACCCATTCATTGAAATTAAAAAGGCTTTAACCAGCATTAATGACGAAATCATTATCCATTCATCAAATTAAAAGATGTTACGACAGACATTAATGATAAAATCATTATCCGTTACTTTGAATTTTAAAAAATCAAGGATTGTCCATAATGTCTCCTTAACACTAATTTCTTATCATAGTTATCTTTATTCATTATCATAAAGTATTAAATCAATTTTTTACTTTTCAACTGTGATATTGATTTAGTTGAATTTTAAAGTCTTCATTTCGCATGCTTTTCTAAAAGCAAATCTGAAGGAATTTCGTCAACGTAAACGGTGTTATTTATTTAAATATTTTTAAGAATAGTTTCTTTAGCAAACAAAATAAGAATAAATATTTATAAGATAGTCATAGCAACTGTAATCGATGGTGTTTAAACTTGAACTTAAATAAATAATAATATCATATAACAACCACTTAGAACACAATATAATGAAACACTTTAAATAAGAAATGAAAAATCGAGATATATTTTTGTGAATTTTTTGTCATTCAATATTATTTTAATACATTATTCATATTCTGCTTTCATTCTGCACATTTTTTTCACAAATTCTCACTCTGTGCATTTCACAGTTTACTTATATATTCTTCCTACGGTTGCATATCGGGCTTATACAATTACTATTATTAGTTTACTCTCTCCCTAAATATATTTATACATCTAGATACATTTTTTAAACTTGTAGTGGATGATAATAAGTGTTAATTTTAGTTTTTTCAGACATTAATTCATTAATTAAATTTAGTTTATTTATATTATTTGTAATTATTTAATATAAAATAACAAAAATAAAATTTTTCGTTGTTGACTTATGTAAAAACTTTAAATTTTTTTATTTCATGTAAGATAACGTTGGCAACAATTTCATATTCATTATTGTTCTCATTTTTGCATGGGCAAAACTAATTTACTGACAATTTTATGAGAACCACGTCAAATAGATGCACCATACAGAAAATTTCAATATTTCAAAATTTTTGGATGAAATAGGTTTCAGTATATATTTATTTAGCTCAAAAGTCAATAGTGGATGTAATATAAAAATGTCATCGGTTTCTGTAGTTTTTCTAAGAAGTATACATAGGAATATTATCGAACACATTTTGTACTGTACTGCAAAAATGATGTGTTGGTTTACAAAATAAATATGCTCAAGCATTCAAAGTAAAAATTTCGCCTATCACTATAAAATAAAAGCATCAAGTCTTCTTGAATGCCAAAGGCTCAGAAATTCCTTTTGCTTATGTCGCCGTCAATGCTTATTGTGAAGATTTGACAACTGACAAACTTTAGCGGCGTCTAAACTGTCACTTAAGAATGTGTGGCCAACGGACATTTAATTCTTATTTTTATTCATAACAGGATTTTATTTTTAAATTCATATTTGAATTTTTTTAACATTATGTATTATTGAAGTGTGAAAATGTGAAGTAAAATTCACAGAAAGAATTAGTTGATAGTATACTATATCATCAAATTTTTAAATTCTTTAAGAAAATTTAAAAGAGTTTAGTTTTTTACTAAAAAAATATTGACTTGAATAAATGGAGAAGAAACTGGTCAGGATTAAAATTTTCATAACTCACAAATGATACATATATTGCATTTAAATATTATGCGCTACTAAAAGAGTGCATTTTATTTCGATAGAAAAGAAATGATGCGCACAAAATTCTATATTTCATAGTTTTTTGACACAGAATTACGCTTTCACTGTACAAGACATAAAGTTAAAAGCAAAATGACTAATTCATTGTTGTATACACATTTTAAAAATGAAGTAACATACAATTATACATTGTTATATTATTTTTACAAAATTTATTTATTAGCCAGATATATAAACAATATACATGATACAAATAATATTAAAAAGAATTGAATTATTATATACAAGAAACCTTTATCTCTTCGTAATTTTACATAGTATCAACATAAAAGAATATGCCATGTCAGTAAAAAAAACTACATTTAAAATTATGAATTATTTTTGAGTAAATTGAAAAACAAATTGATTTTTTCCAGTATGTTAAGTATGTTATGTTATTTTAAATTCATATAATGAAATACATATTTTTTTTAATAGTGAATATATGAAAGGAAATTAATTACAAAAATATACTTAAGAAAACTTTTTAATAAACGAATTTATCAACAATCAGCATATAAGAGAATATAATGATTAACTTAAAAAAAATAATTTTCACAAATAGTTTAGATTAGGTGTTAAAACAGAATTTGATATTTTGCTAAGAATCGTATTATTCTGAATTAGATTACTTGCGACTAAACTGCTCAATCAACTACTAGTTTGCATAGGCACATCCGCATGAATTTCATTTTATTCAACTAATCATAATTCCTAATGATTTTATTTCAAGCAACGAAGCAAAAGAATTCAAAAATATTTTTATTGTGAAAACCATTAAAACATTTGTAGCTAAATTGAATTTTAGGATGGGAATCATAAAAATATTATTTTCATTACTGAACACTTTTTGCAAAGATTCATTTAAAATAGAAGAATGAGTATCTGAAAACATAAAAACATAAAAAAATGTGGTAAAATAAACAAGTATTTATTAATATTACGTTACTGAAATATAGTATGTGTATCTATTTTGGTTGATCGAGCCCACTGTTAAATGTCTGATTGTTTCAACCATTATCAATTGACGAGATGAACTCTTGAGTTGATGCACTCAACATTCGCAACATCGGAAATGCATAAATTTGTAATTTTTAACATTCATAAGCCTTCTCATGATAATAGTCTTCGGTTACATCAAGTATTGAACCCACTACCTTTTGGTCACGAAAAATTCGTAGATTCACTTCAGAAAAGACAAGAAGACAGGGAATCACTTATAATTATTTTATGATTTTCATATTTTTTTGAGAAATGATCTCATGAATTCCGATTTCAGTATTGATTCACCCCAAAATCCATTGATTTAATTTCAAATATCCATTTTGATTTAATAAACTATCATGTTTAAATAACAAAATTTAAATAATTTAAATATTCTACGTAATGAATAACCTAACTAGAAACAATTATAAAAAATTTTACAATTCGTAGCATGTTTCTCAAAATAGTGCTATACTACCAATGGAAGAACGATAAAAGTAAATATATAATAATTTATTCTTACTTCTATCATGAGGTTAAATTTTTTGATCAATTATGGGGTAAAAAATAGCTGTAAAACTTGAAAATCCACATCACTTAAATATTAGAAAGTTTTCTTTAAATGTAATAATTAAATAATAAAAAAGCCTTCTTTTTTCAATTTTTACTTTCTCAAGTTATTTGGTTTCAGAAAAAACCCTATTTCTGTGGAACCATGAAGCTAGACTTATCAAAACTATAACAAGACACATCTTTTCAAGGATGTTTCGCTCTTCGCCTATCTCTTCAATGTATGAGGGTTGACGGAAAGCATTTTAATTCAACCCAATTTCCGTGATTGTATTATGACATTTTTTTTCCTGTCAAGATTCAAAATTGTATAAGGAAGTTTGGAAGTGAAAAGAATAATAGATGAAAAAAATTTAAGGCAGTTATGCCAAACTTTGAGGTGCGAAGATTTTTATCTTCTTGTAATCCGCTGCTATTACATTGAGTTCCCTGTTAACCTCCCACGCCCCTTGATCCGACCTGAATGACACTTGGCACCTGCAGCGCTGTCTTATTTGGCGACTTTTCAGTTTCAATGTAGACATTTTTCCCCACTGATAAAATAGCTTTTTAATGCTCATATACTTTAATTAATTTTTAATTTCCAATCATCATTTAAATTTAGTATTAAATTACACAATGTGTTTTAAATAAAACATTAATATTAAAACACTTTTTTTTAAATATAGAATTATTACTCTAAAAATAACAAGTACATAAAATTCTTATGCATAATTCAAAAATATTTTATAGTAATGAATAGTTAACTGATACATTGAAACATATATTACACTGGAATATACATTTTCGTGAAAATTTTTCCTAAATGTTGAAGCATAAAGAAAATACATATAATTTTCATTTAATCATAGTACTTATTTTAATAAAATATAAACAAATATTATTATAACTTTTTTTTAAATCTAATATTCTATGTAGTCACTTAATTGATATAAGTTGAATGACGATTAGCATTCTTCAGAGGGAAGAACACTGGATTCGACCCCAGCAATTGTTAAACAATGCGAGACTGGAGCTGCGTTTTTGCCTTCAGCATGATTATGTTGAGGTGAATGTTTGGGTTTCCTCTCTTGCAACACATGCAAGACCCCTTATCTATGTAGAGTCCTCCCGAAAAGAATAGATATTTAAAAACCGTACAGCAATTTTTGACATTAGGTTGTCTACAACGAAATGCCATTGAAATGTAATAATTGATACTGTTAAAATACTACTGCATTGTGGAATTATAATTTTAAATTTAATTCAATTGTAAATATTAGCTGAATATCCATATGCTTATATTCCTTGTAATAAACTAACTTAAAATTGGGATAATTCTAGGATAAATTTTATGACAAAATGATCTGTTGCCGCTTACAATCAGCACACCAAAGTCAAACCATTCCGGCTCCGTATATTTTAAGAAACGGAACCACCTACTTCCTTACTGAACTGGTCATCGATTGACATGAAATGTAGAAAAATTGCTCACATGCTGATTTTTCCTTAAAATGGATTTTGACTATCCAATCAAAAACCTCCATATTAACCCACATTAACACCCACATTAAATATTCATTGGTACTTGGTTATCAAATTGATGTAAAGAAGTAAGGATTTAAAGCAAGATCAAGCATCAATCTTGTATATTGTTAATGATTCAAAATTGCAAATCCTTTGATACCGATAGAATTTTAAAATCCCGTATTGAGGACAATTTAACAGCCAAAGAGGTAAGGCGTTTAACATCAGCCACGTTCTTGAGCTTTCATACGTTGTAGGCCATATTTGTGGGTTGTTAAGGGAGCATCCATCCCCATAATGGCTAAGATCAAAACTTGCACCTTTCATTCCAAAGAAAGTGGTCTGACCACTACTCCAAGGTAAAATGTATTACCCTCTATCAATTCGACACCAAAGTGATGTGTCCCCAGCTTTAATTTTCTGATTTCTTATTTCAAAACCTCCTTCAACTGCATCTATCCCTCTCTTTCTAATGTTAAAAACGTTTTTTGAAAATTGTTTGTCATTCTTTCTTCACATATATAATTGAACTTTGATTTTATAGAATTATTTACTTTTCATCAAATAAACAGCTTTTGATTTACAATATTTCATCACTTTCTTCAAGCATCGTATTTTCTAATTGATCTAAAAACGATTTTGTGCACTTACCTTATTTTCACCAATTATTAATATCTTTCCTTTTTTTTGTAGTACATTGGTTGTTTTTAATCAATTAAATGTAAAATCATGTGATCACAATGTAAAGCGAAAGATATTGTCATTACAATATACTAATATCTAAATGGTAGTAATATTGAATGGCAAAAGTATATATAAATGGGCAATGCATTTAAAGGATTTAGTTGACAATGCGTACGAAAATTTTCTGTTGTGATTATGGTGGCTATTAATAAAATGCCTATAATTAATAAATTGTGAAAATATAATGTAGACTTAAACTAGAATAATAACTATTCTACTTTAGAAATTGTTCGGGAATTCAAAATTTTTCGACTCACAGTGTGAAAACTGCTTTTCAGTGTAAGCAAAGCTCTATGATTTACTTCAGTTTCGCAGAGACCAAAAGTAATAATATCAAAAATTAAAGAAATAGTAATATTGACAGCCAGACCAGATGGTTGTGTCAAATAAAGGCAAGCAATACTTCAAAGGTATTGTGTTAAATAATAACAACATTTGATTTTGGATGTATTACAGAGTTTGCTTCGTGATCATGTCAGTTCATGTCAGTAAGATGACTGAAAAATGCTTTCTTGACAGATGAGTTACGATTACTTTTGATGATTCCAATGATGGTAGAATACTGCATTCATTACGATGATGAGACCAGAATTGAAAGTGATATAGACCTCATGAAATCAAATTGTCAACAAATTTCTTTACAAACTATACACATTGCGTTCTCACGTCATAATGAACTAACAGTTGATTGGAAAAGATTATGCTCAGCTGCTTTGCGGCAATTCATGGGTTGCGTGCATCCAAAGAAGATGGAGTTTCCAGGCTTTATTCGGCTACTTGGATATCATTTGCAGTATCTCCTGTGTTGCATGTATTCAAGGAACGAAGGGAGCTTTACAGGATGAAACACCAGATTTTGCAATCCTAGAGTTTTCGTAACTAATATAGAAGGAGCTCTGGATAAATCCAGCAAATTATTTTTGGCCAAATTAATAACTAAATATCCTTTCGTGCATATATAGGAATTGACATAAAGTTCAATTCACGTTTATCATTTTTATAATTTATAAATAGTATATATATATATATATATATAAATATATATATATATATAATTTTCCTCTTCATTGTCATCAGTTAAAATTTGCGATATATTTTAAGGATCAAAATACTTTTACAAATTGTGTTTTAATATCATTTAATATTACAGCAACAGCAAATTGTGAAAATGAAAATGGTAACAGTACAACTGTAAAAACATATAAAGGTTTCAATAACACTGGTGTGGAAAAACATCGCTTTTTTAAATCAGAAAGGAATGGTGTTTAAAACTCACCCTCTCGAAGACCGTTCCAATGAGAAGACCTATGCAAGTGAAAATCCAATTTACCTTCGTTGTTGTGGCTCAATGTGGAGGAGAATCTATAAGCAAAGGGTAAATCCATATCACTAAACCATTTTTCAAAATTTCTAAGTGGTTAGCTGTGTTCAACGCTTTTAATTAGCATAAATGATAAATCAGAAACGAATTATAACTAAGGTGTTACCAAATAGACGTTTGGAATTATAATGTATATTTTACTTTGCAAGTAAAAAAGCAACGTATTGTTTTCCTACTTCCGTTTAATTTTAATATGGTAAATTATTTTTATAAACGTTAAAAAATATCAATCTTTCATTTTCTATTCAAAATTAAAATCCAAATCTTATTATTCATCATTACTTATAAGACATGTTTTTATAATATAAATTGTTTTATCAGTTTTTGTATTTTTTAAAATTATTATAAAAAAAGAACTTAATTTTATCTTCCATATTAATAGTATAGAACCTTTATCATCATAATTAATTATCATAGCATTAAACAATTATCAAAATATATATCATTGTAATAATAAATTTCTTGAAGTAAAAGTTTACTTACGGGTACTCCTTGAATTTTTAGTCACTTTTTGTGCCAAGATAGACGCCAAAATGTGAATAACAAAATGGCAACCCCAAAATTACATTAGTTAAAGTTCTTAAAACACCAGGGTTACCAGAAATTAAATTTTAATATTAATCGTCAAACTTTTTTTATCAAACCAAGGAATACCTTATTCTATACCGAACCCTTAGTTGGTAGGGTAGAAGTCACTTTTTTTTTCTTCTTAAATATATTGGGAAAATATATTTGGCACCTCAATTTATGTAAAGTGTAGCATTTCTGAAAATGAGAGATGACCATAGCTTAAAGCAAAATTTACTAATAACTTGACCGTTAACGCCATAAGCAATAACCTAAATCTTTTTTAAATGCACTCTCCTAAATTTCAAATCATGGTTATCATTTGCTCAACCCGAATCTGTAAGCGATTTACATGAAATTTACATCACACTCCTCAGTGACCACAATTACGAATTCGTATCAATCCCGAAAATTGGACCTCAGACCCATCCTCAGGCAATCGTAGTTCCACGTCTTATGCATTTTTTTTTGACCGTTGCCATTTCATGATGAGTAATTTTGTGATCATGCATCTGAAATTCGTCTCAAAACGCACTTGCTGTGGGAAAGAAAAAAAAGTTAGACAGCTATAAATATCAATGTAAACTTAAAGCAAAATAATTTAAAAGAAAATATTTTAAAATTTCTCAGAGAAATAAATAAATTTTGTTTTTTCTAAGGAAACTAGAAACAAGAGTTAATAAATTATTTGGATAATTCAAAGCGCAGTATACACTGATTTTTATTTTGTTGCGTGTAAACTTACTATTTCCTTTCTTTTCTAGTTTTTAACTATCTGATTAAAATCTTGTAACTGAACTCTCCCATTCATTTAATTATATTTTATAATTGTACTATCTCTAGGAAAAATAAATAAATATAATACTTTTATTTTATTTTTTCTGTGGAAATTAGAAACAAGAGTTAATAAATTATTTAGATAATTCAAAATGTAATATATATTGATTTTTCATTTGTGTGTGTGTGTTTACTAGTTTTTAACTATTTACTGAAATTTTGTAACTGAACTCCCCCTCATTTAATTCAGTTTTGTAACTTGTTACATATTATTTTAGAATTTTAAGTTTTCAGCTTTTTTAAATGAATATTAAATCAATTTTTAAATGCAGACTTATTAAGTATACAATTTGTATTAAAAAAAAGTGTATTAGAGTGATTTGAAAAAGAAAATGATTGAAGGTCATTTTTTTTTAAATTTATCAATTCATTATGGGTAAAATAAAAGAAAACGTTTTTGAAATGTATGTTGATTTTCTTAAAATGTCGGTAAAAATGCTTAGCTTATATAATTTTTAGCATTTTAAAAAATAAAGCAAACAATTTCACAAAATGAAAACATAAACAATGAAATATTTAATTTAAAACAACAATATTTAATAATTTAAACTATCATTAAAATTAATTCAAATAATTAATAAATTCTTAATTATACAAAAAGCAAACAACTAAAGAAATTAAGATATAAGAATTATAAAGAAAACAAAGATTTAATATAAATTATTAATGAAATTAGTTTAAATCAAATCGTAAGCAAAATATTTAGTTAATTACATAATAATAGTTATGTAATTAACTAAATATTTTCATTATTTTGTTACATAACAGTCATAAAATAATGATAAAAATATAATTATTTATGTTATTATAAAATAAAATAGAAATAATAACGTTATGAAATTCTAGGTAGTGTCTTAAATTTATTGCATTTTTTGCAAATTCGAACATTTTGATCATTGTCTATAAAACATTTCCACTTCACAATAATAAATATTGCATGAAGTGATGCCAAATACTAATGTTCTAATATTGCAGAAACTGATTCACTGGCATCCATCAGCTTTATTCGATTGGCGCGACCCCTATCGGCGACAAATCGAGCGTGTTCCTGCTGCGGTTGAAAAGTGTCAGCAGGAGGCAATTGTGCGCCGATTAACTGGTGGTCAGAAGATGAAGATTTCTCTGATGATCACGGGGAGTCGTCATCTCCCCACTCTTCCTTCCAGGGGCTGACAAAGTATCTCAGCCAGGGGCCCAGCACCCCCTCCTCCACATTCACGCCCCCTTCATTTCAAGAGATTATTCTTTTTCTTCAGAGCATTCCTTCTCCTTCCAACGCTATTTTCGTTTTTTGACTCAGTTTCACTCGATTTCCTTGACGGGACAATTGCCAGATCAAGCATTCGCATATTTGTAATTCGTGTCCGTAAATAGTTCACTTTCCTTTTACACTTCCAAAGAGTCTCCTGTAGTATTAGTCCATGCTCGATTAAGCACATTTTTCTGTCAATTCAACATTTCCTAAAACTGATTTGCTGCGTCAATTCTGAAAGAGTCCTTATTTGTATCAAATTGAAGGCATGTGTGTACGTTTTTAAGGACCAAATCTATTTTTATCTGATACTTTTTTTTCTTTATTAAATTTATTTTATTTCGATCATTAACAACAATGTAAATTTGTAGATTTCGAAACTTTATCATGTTATAATTGTTTTATTACTGTTTTTAACATTCTAAAGAGGGCACTTTTTTGTTATTGCAAACATCGTAAGACAGTAACTTGAAATTTCGTTTTACCATTATTTTCTAGTAGAATTATAAAATACTCATTGAATTAATCTCGCTGATTTACATAAAAACATTTAATGAAATGTTTGAACGCGCAAACAAAGAATAATGAATGATGCAATAACAGTTAATAAACTAAGACTTGAATAAAATCAAAGAAACATCTCAGAAAAATAATTGTGACTATTTAAATCAATGATGCTTCTGCAGTGAAATAAATGATTATCTAATTCAAGTAAATATTTAAAGAAAAATAATCAATGTTAATTTAATTCAATCTATATTTCTGAAGAAAAGTAATGAGTGAAACTTTGTTATTGAAACTAGCTAATGAATACCTGTACCAATGAATACTATAAATACGGATAATGAACTGGTTGAAAGAATAACCAATGAATACTGAAATGAATGAATGTTCTGAAAAAAATGTTACACTGTAATACAATTAAATTTTATAATGAAACTAACATTCAAAACTTGTATTAATAAAATATAATAGACTTATATTGTGTAGAGAACTTTTTAAAAATGATTTAAACATGATGGAACTGCATAATTTATGCTTCCTTTTTAAAACCAATCTTAACATTATAGAATACGATAGAGTGATTTTGAGTTAGTTATGTTCTAAGCATAAAAAATATTTTCAATTATAAGAAAGTTAGTTAATAATTTCAGTTTTAGATATTATTATTAATCATGTGATATTAGAGTAGAAAATCTTAAACCTGCTAATGGATTCTTTATGTTTTTTTTTCAAGAGATACGATTTCAAATATTATGTTAGTTCCAGTTTTTCTGCTGTACATAAATGTAAGTATTATTATATGACTTAAAAAAAAACTGGTTTTCAACGATATAGAGATTATTATAACTATAAATTAATTTTTCATTTCAGATTATTTACTTTTAATGTAGCCAATTGATTTATTTAAACTATCTTCAATTTTACCTCTCAACTCAAAAAAGAATTTTATAAAAAGTTGTTTGAAATACTTGCAAGAAATTATAAAATAACTATAAATTATTAAAATAAAATGTCTAATAATAATATTTTTTAAGTGCATTATTTCTATTTGCTATAACTTATCTACTTTTTGATGCAGTTCTATTGGTGAAGTCTTTTGTTCTAACTTGTAGAGAAGTCTTTCAATTATATAGCAAAAATTTAGACTTTAAAAACTTCAAATACTGCAGTTTTCTTGTAGTTATTTTTATGAGCGAAGGAAAACTTAGTCATTCAAATTAATACATCATTTTCATTCTTTATACATAAATATTATCGATACAAACTTCTTTCTGAAAGCAAATACGGAAGTATAATTTTGAGAAATACAGAAATATATTTGAAAAAATATATTTTGATTTATTCGCGCACATAATAAACAGATATAAATTTTTATTTTATGCAGTTTTGTAGGCTAATATGTTATATATCATCAGATAGACAAAAATTTTGCGACTATATTATTTATAGTGATAATATTTGCATTTTAATTAAATTATGTACAGTGTTTTGTGTTTGTGATTTTTTATTCCAAAAATTCCAATTATTAATATTTGAACACTATTGTCGTAATCTGTGGCTTATCATTTACCGCATCATAAGAATAAGAAATTGTGAATTAAATCTGCTTCATAAGTTGAGAACAATAGCTTTATTTAAACTCATTTTTGTGGAAATTAATTCCAACAGAAGGAAAAGTATAATTCTTTTAAAATTTAGACCAATGAAAATAAATGAAGTGAAGTAAAGAAATACTAAATTTAATTCAAAATTCGAAGCAAATTCAGCAGTATCTTGCTATTTATAACACAATAAATCGTTTGAAAAGCTCAGACTGCTGACGTGTTGCCAGCCGTCAAAGCATAAATGTCCCTTCCGGGCAGCAGATCCGCTGAAAACAGACGCACGCTCCAGCTCAAGTCACATTTCAACTCCACTCCAAACCAGTCTGCTTGTAAAAAGTTACAAAAACTATGTTGACAGGCGAACAAACCGCGACTGTAACCTCGGTGCCCCTTCCTCACACGCAACCGAGGCTCTTTTCAATTGTCCGTGCAGATTCCGGGTAGTTTTAAAAAGCAGTTGTATATACTCGTGGCATTTATTTACCTAAGGTGGCGTTTGAGGAGAAAATTGCCCCGTGATGGGGCGTGGCCCCTTGTCAAAACATCACCTCTCGACACCACAGGTACAAAACTCTTCGCACTACTTCGGTTTTCAATGAACAGACCATGGATGCAATAATTGGCGATGAATCATTTTTTTTTCAAGCTGTATTTTATAGATAGAAATTTCAGAAATAACAATGAAAGAAATGTGTTATTTCATTAGTTGATCTTATAACATTTAAATTAAGACTGTAAACATCTCTAAGAAACATTTTAACATTTAAACATTTTTATTATTTTAATACAAATTAAGTATTTAATATGAAACAAAGCAGTTAAAAATTGAAAAAAAGAACAATTTTTATACTATGCATTTTTTAATTTGATGTGTAGATTGGTTGGCCTTCTTTTAACGTGAAATTTTAGGATTATCATTTGTCATAAGAGACGATTTTGCATGAAATTGAAGTATTTTGTATGAAATTGAGGCAATAATTAAAGTAAATTCTAAAGAAGAATCATTTGTTCATCAAATACATATCATTTGTAAACGCCCTTTTAAATGATATTTATTTATTATAAAATAAAATAATATATAAAGCAATATCTTAGCACGAGATAATATGGATTATGATTTAGACACTAATTTTATTGTTGTACAAACCATTTCTTGGCTTTTTTCAATTTTGAAAGTGATAATGAACTTTTTCAAAGATTTGATAAGTAAGAGTTAATAATATGAAACTGATTTTATTTATTTTTTTTATCACCAATAAAACAGATTTTTAGATTTAAATGTGTGTGTGTGCGCCATAGTTCTTCAAATTTAATCTCTTTTTGTGATTGGTAGTACTTTGTAGTATAGCATCCTTCTTTCTTTCATTGCGTCTGTCCTTTCTTTGAAACTAGATATATGCAAAATTTTAAAAAAGATGGAGAAATAAGGGAATTAATTGTCTAAAACTAATTTTCTTTTTATCATCATTAAAACGGATAGTTAGATTCAAATCTTCAAATTTAATCTCTTGTATTTTTCATTAGTAATTTGAGATAATTTCTTTTTTTACTCTCCAAAACATGTTTTCATTGAAATTTATATAGCATAGAGTTAAACCAACAATGATAAATGTATGTGATAGTTCACTAAAAATGAGTTCTTAAGGGATTCAATTTCCGGAGAATCATTGTTCTTTGTTAAGAAAACTTTTGAGTGCACCTTAATGATTTCATACTTTGCTAATTGTTCTTGTTGATTAAAAAATTGAAAGTTTCCTAAACATTCTTTGAAACTACTACCGATAAATCTTCCCCCGAAAGAAAAAAAAAATAAAAAGTAAATTTATATAAAAAAGAATGAAAAAATTCTCTACCACTCAATTTTTTTAAAATGCTGAATAGTTTTCTGGGGTGACTAAATAACAAAAAACCTTCTCCTCAAAAATGTCCTATCCGTGTTTTAATGATTTCTAGACAGGAGAACATGTTGACTAATTCACTGGAATACATTTTTTCATCGAAAAAACAGTTAATTATTTTCAAATTTATTAAAATAGGAAAAGTATTATTATTGTTTAACCTTATTTATAATATTTCAGAAGTAAGATTATTCAGTATCATGATTTCGTTTCCAAATCGTATTCCCATAAGAAAAGGATGGCATGTTCTGCGAGTTCTTAGTCGGTTTTTTTCTTGAATAAAAATGAAATATTAATATGAATCGCTATTAATTTTCCTTTTGTTATGAAAGACATTTATATTATAAAGAATGGCTCACACACACATTAGAACAAGTTTTAAATATTCAGTATATTATTTAATACATACTTTCCAATTAAATAAGAAAGCAAATGGCTTACAGTGGATAATAAAAAAGTATACCTCACAATTATTGGGGGAGGGGAGAAGGGACATATAGTACTAGAAGTATCATCGCAAACTTTGCAAAGGTTTTTTATGTCCGTTTTAATGCTTTTTGTATTTAGTTTGGAGTACATTTTTATTTGGCCAATTTAGTTTGTTTATCTCCTAATGTCATGCTTTTGCATTTGAGGGCTAAGAAGATCAAAATGACCTGTTTAAAATGGATTCCGAAGCATTACAAACTCCTGTATCCTAGAGGAGAATTGAACCCATAAGTTGTTGAACTGAATTCTGGAGCACTATTATCTGCCATCTTAACTTCATCTGGTCAGACTTGATAGTTCCAGATACTGATCATATATCCCACTGTTCGGTATTTTAAACATAAAACTGCTGACAAAATTGATGATTTTATCATGAAAATAGTGTTTTTAGTTTTGATATTACACATAACGCAACAACAATTTTTAAAATGATTTAGGAAAGAGTGAATCACTTACTTATTGAAATTTAGTTATCAGGATACTCTCAAGGTAATTTGCTTTGATTGTCCAATTCGCGGAATCAAGATTTGCAAACAGCAAGTGAGCCTTTAGTTGTGTCAACTGCAAAATACATGTAACATAATATATGCGTTTATTTACAACCCCTAGCAATTTATTTAACATAAGAATTAGCCACTAAATAGCAGACTGCTTATTATCTGTTTACCACCAGAATAACTCTTGCTAAGTGATCTGGTTGCTATAGTAACAAGAGGTATCCATTTCAAATTGAAACTAAGAGTATTATGAATTGGCAATATTAATTAGGATAGTACCTCAAGTTATTCTAGAGGCGTTCCATGAGGCAAAGTTGGTGACTATTTTCTGGTTCCTCCTATCAAAAATGAAACGTATCTTTTTATCCCCCCAGGGCAAAAGACAGACGCAGGCAAATTGGTGGGAGCTCTTTTCCTAATAGACAAAGAAAACTCAGTTTAAAACTGCTTTAACGTGTTCTTCGAACATCCCCTTTTTGAGGGGGCTTCTGAGAGTACTTTACAAAGATAGTAGGCTGTATTCACCTTTAAAAAGAACACAAAACCTGGAAAATTCCCAATTCTGCACAACATATATGCAACTGCCAGCACTTGCATTTGTTGCCTATCAGTAAGCGAGCGCAAGAAAAAAAAAAAATCACAATATCCCTCTCTCGTTGCTTAAAAGCGGTTGGTTTTAAGAATGCGTTTCTTCCTTTCGAAGAGCGTGATCGTCCCACGAGAACATAATGAATCCTAAAATGTAAATTTAAATTTGTTAAAAGCTCATGCTCAAGAAACTGATAAAAACAAGTTAAAATAAGAGTCTATATTTATATAATTAAAGTAATTTTGTATTGCAACATAAACACTGTATTTTCTGAACTTATAGATTTAGAATCATCTCTAATCATCTAAATTTCAGTTTCTATAAACTAAGAGAAAAAGCAATTTTTCGCATTCTCACTGATCCAATATTTTTTCCTGCGAATATTTATGCATTATTTCTCTCTAAGTATTTTGTACTTGAGGACATTTATGCAAATAAGGATTACATATTTAGAGAAATTAATTCATTGGCAGAAAATTCATACAAAATTGTTTTCAATATTTAAGTATTCCGTCTTTAGTTTCGCAACATCTTAGGTCCCAATAAATAGCATAAATGGGTGACAGGAAAAAAATTACCTAATTAAATATATATATATATATATATATATATATATACGTTGATTTGTTTGGTATAATCATATGCAATAAGCACATGAGAAAGCATAATAGTACTATATAATTAGATTGAAAATAAACTTACATAAAATTTAAAATGTTTTAAATCTTTTTGTACTTAAATTATGTCTATTTTAAATCTGATGGAGATTCTTTACATGATTTCAGCAACGTATTAACTTGAATTTGTCTATTTACACAAAACAATAACATAAAACACACATGTGCAGTATATAACAAAAATATGACTCAATAAGAGGTATTTGTCGGACTGTGCAATACAAATTGGTAAATGCAAAGAATATATATAAAATGGAAAAATTAAATGACTTACTTCATAGCTTAACCGTTACAAAGATAGGAAGTCGATAAGGCGTTGATCCCCCTCTGACCTGAAGGCAAACCATTACAATGCGTGGCATAAACTGATGGTGTCTTGCAAAATTTCTTGTCAAATGCTCTTTATAAGTCAGACTAAGTCATTCTAGGATAACTGCAATCGCTTGTCATTGAGTTCAAATGTGTTGTTTATAAGAGAGCAGGAGACTTATCTGGCTTAGAAAGTGTTGAACATGTTTGGATCCAGTACACTATAACACCATCCACATGCAACATCTCAATTGATGGAATTTTGTCACTACACGGAATTACAATTGACTTCTTTCCATTTCCCTTTTTTGCACACATGGGCAAATTAAGATGATATTTACATAGTGAAGTGAATTTGAAACCTATAAATATCCAAAGACGGAGTCAAATCATCTCAGATGAACTGAACATTAATTTACGAAGTCAGCTGCAAGAAAGGTAAATATATTCTTGAATGCTATTCAGGACAAAATGTTAACAAATTCATAGTGATAGGGCAGCTCTTGATGTAGATGTTGAAAGTTGGATGAGTAAAAAATCCAGTATTTGGTCTCATCCATTGCTGAATAAATGAAAACAGATACTGTGATTTTATGCTTTCTATGCGAAAATCAGTCGGGGTGGGTGCTTGAAAGTTTTCGGGTATTTTCTCTCTTGAGCCCTTTTTATGAAAAGTCCTCATCTTTAGGAATTTTCAAACGGCTTTCAGTTACACTCTGCTGTGTCACGGCCAACTAGACACACAAGGCCGTGTAAGCTTTTTGTGACGTCACGGAGACCGTCCTTTCTCCCAAAAGGTTTCGTTGTAAGTGAAACCGAGAATAGTTTGCTTATAGCCCGTAAATTTAGAATTATCATTCAAAGTTAGATGGTTAAACTATTTGCAATAAAAATTTTGAATTTAATATTTATTATATTTTTTTAAAATTCATTTATTCAAAATATTAGTCTAAAATCTGAAGTATTTGAAAAATGAATAAAATCTGCAATATTATCTGTTTATCATTTCATTTAAAATTTATATACACTTAAAAAACAATTTTCAATTTTTATAATTTAATCAATTCTGTCCTTTAAATTTCAATTGAATTAGTATCAGAAATATAAAGTAATATTGCAAAATAATTTCACTATTTCTTTAAGTGCATTTTTGAGTGAAATTGTTTCTTTACTTTCTTTCTAATTCATATTCAGTAAGTTGTTAATTTAATACACATATATTCAACTATCTTTCATACAAAACATGTATTCTTTTAAGTGTTTGGAATTATTTTATTCATAATATAAGTTCAGAACCTAAAATATAATAATTCTATAAGTGTTTTTTTTTATCATTTCAATTGAAATCTGTAATTTATATACTCTTAAAAATAATTTGTGTGAATACTTTAAGAATTTAATCTATTGTTTCCTTTATATTTCATTAGTATTAGTATCAGAAATATATAGAAGGTAATGTGATACAAAATAATTTCACTGCTTTAAATGTATTTTTGAGTGAAATATTTTCTTTGCTTTCATTCCAGTTCATATTCTGTAACTTGATGAATCAAATACATATATTCCACTATCTTTGGTACAAAACATGAATCATAAAAATTAATATTATGATAAAAATAAACTAAGGGAAATTAAAAAAAGAAAATTTCATTTGACATCTAAATTGATGTTAATTGATATTTTAAAATAATTACCTTACTTTGAGTAAAGAATTGTAAAATATACAATTTATAAAAAATAATCAAAATTTTCACTCCACAATGTTTTGAATTGTAATATTAAAATATTTTCTAAAACAACTTTTTGTCCGTTTAAAAATCATAAACATGGTGGAATCAAACTATGCATCCAGTTTTGATTTAAAAAACCAAAAAGGAATTTCTTTTTATCGTAATAATGTATTTATTATTACAGAAACATAATAATTCAGATATTTAGCTAAAACTATTTTCTTGTATGTATGTAACATTTTTTGTCGTGTGTACATTTTAAGCAAAAAGTAATTATATGCAATATGGTAAATATAAAATTATTTTTCTTACTGTGTCGTAAAAAAACATAAATTTTTATATTGTTATTTGAAGTTTGCTGATTCTAAGCCATTAAGTTTAAATTTATTCAAACATCTGCACATTATACTTTCAAGCACATTAACTTACAAATAATATCTTTTAATGTAGCTATTGTTGAATGTTATTTAAACAGTGCAAATTTCTGAGCTATGAAATGAACTTTTTAAAATTAACACAAAAATACATGTGAAATATATTTATAATGCATAATCCAAAATAATAGCTATATATTTTTTCTTAACCATTAAAAATTCATGTTTAAATATCTTGTAAATGTGAAATTCTTAAATTGGCATATATCATAAGACTCAAAAGTTTCTGCCTTTATGAATTTTTAAAAGTAAATATCTTTCTGATATATTAAATATTTTTCAATCCAAGACTTACTTTTTTTACTTTATACATATTAAACACTACAATGTGCAAATACCACTAAAATAAATTAGATACCTAATCATTGAAATATTAATTAATACAAATGTAATTTTATAGTGGCTTCTGCATAAATAAAAGGTAATATTTTTAATACTTGTTTTGAAGTACTTTTATCATACTGCTTTAAACAATAAACTTGAACAAAACAATTTTTTCATATAAAAACACTAAAAGCAAAAAAATGTTTAATAAAATTTTATTTAATTGTGTAAACAAAATGGCACATAGTTTATACAAATTTTCAAAAAATATAAAAAGAAGCATTTCTTTTCAATCATTGACTCTTGATTAGAAAACCTTATTACAAATAAAATATAGCTTTTGAGTTGGCCTTATGTTTCAGTTCTACATTGGATATTTTTTAATGTAAGTGATAGTTTTTAACTTTTAAAACATAAATATCACAAATGACAAATTTCAATCCAAATAAGTTTAGCATAGTGATGTAAAACAACTTATGATGGAAAAACATTAAGTTTTAAGAATACCCGCAAGAAAATTATCATTTAAAAACAACAAACTCATTTTTATCAAATTAAGATAATATATTAGGTGCAGTAAATGTATAAAAGTAAATACATTTTGAAAAACATAACACTATTTTTGTATAAATCAATAAATAAAAATTATGCATTTAAAGCTTTCTTAATAAATATAAAAAGTCATTAAAATTATCAATGTACATAAAAAAATTTCTACAGCTTTATAAATTTTTAATGTTTTATTTTTTAAATTTTTTCAATTTCCTATCAGAACAATTTATGTTTTTATTGTTAGACTTGTTAATTTTCATAACATTTTTATTGAAAACATTTTTATCTGTTTCAAATTTTGAGTAATTATTTAAACATACATTTGAAAACATTTGAATAACTTTTAAAATATTTACAGAGAAACATGAATTACAATTAGAGCAAATTTTGTTAAAATCAAACAGACAACTTTCTTTTAAATAGGTTTCTGTTAAATTAATTAATATTACTTGTTGTTTACTATGGTTAAGAAATAATTTTTCATAATCCTTAGAAATTAATTTTTGAAATATAACATAACAAACAGAAATTGTAAATACAATATTTGCAGATGGTGCTTTCAATCCCCCTCGATTAATCATATTCAAATAAACAGAATGATCAATCATTTCAAGAGGAGAAATTAACATTTCTGCACCAACTTCTACCTCAATATTTCGTGAGCCTTGAAAAAACAGTTTGCAATTGTCACACATAAGTTTAAAAACACAATATCCAGCAATGTATGTAAGAACCTCATTTTCATCAGGAGAAATATCAACTGTCAAATCATCAATAACATCTGCAAACAGGTCAAGACTGATATCATTTCTATTAGGTTGGCACACATCATTGATAAACAGTCTAACAGGAATGTCCCCATATCTTTCTGAATGCAAAGTTAGAACAGATTTTATTCGTAATTTTCTTTCTGATTCCAACACTTGTTGCAAGGATACATGATAATTACAGCCAGACATTTGTCGATACTGTGAAAATCTGAATTCCAAAGCATCAGTGTGAAACTTCGAAGTCAAGACATATTTTGCTCCATCTGAAAGCAAAGACATAGCAATGTTTATAATAACTTCACTTGTGTGGATGAGAGCAGTAAAAGTTTCCTTACTCAAACAACCATTTCGAGAAGGTTGTTTCATATTCATCCAAGATTTTGCCCATGCAGCAAAAAATTTTAAAAATGTCACATTTTCAGCATTATTTAATGAAAAAGGCAATGAATCAATATTTCTTGTGAACTTTGCTTTATGCTCATGAGACACATTCATTATATCCCACCATCTTTTAATATGGATCAAAAAAGATACTGTATCCTTGACATTATAGATATCTTTTGGATGATATTTTTCCAAACATTGCAAGGCAACTGGATTACTTTCATGAAAAATATTTACAGCTGCCAATACATTTTGTCGTTCAATATTTGTTGGATATAATGATTTGACATTTAATTTAAAAGCATATTTAATAACAGAACTTTTTTCAAATGCAAAAGCCTTTCTCAACAGTCCAAAGGAAGGATGAATGGCATTCCCTATTCCTTCAACATTTGGACAGGTGAAAGTCTTTTCTGTGTCAAGTTGAGAAATCCAATTATTTCTGATGCACTTCAAGATATGTACAGCATCAAAAACAAGATATAAATTTTTACCTGTAATTGGATTTTTTACTGCATTACTAGAGAGAGGGCCATCACACATCAATTGAAACATGTGTCTATTAACAGAGTTATTATCGGAAATAACAGAGAGAACTTCAAATCCTGATTTGTGAAGTATATCCAAAGTTCTTCTTGTCAAATTAAACAAATCTTCAGCTGTCATCGACAATACAGGCACTAAAGAAACAACTTCTTTATATGAAGAAAAACAAGATGAGATCATGAATGCCTGAATGGAATTAGCTTGTGCAAGAGCTTCACAATTTTCAGCAAAACCTGTTATTTGATTACCTTTATAAGTTATTTTTTGCTTAATGTGAATCTCATCAATTAGCAAGTTCACTAATTTCTCTTCATCTTTCAGCTTTTTGCATTTTTGTTTTATATAATCAATGTTTTCTTCATTGTTACAAGAAGAATTTAAGCTTCCAACATTGAGAACTTTCTTTAACATATAAATACTAGGGAGAGCTAAAACATCAGAGTTTAAAATAGCTCGATAACAAGAAGGTGAAATAATATACAAGTAAGCAGAAAATTCATAAATTTTAGAACTGTATCTCCTCGCAGATTTTACTTTGGAACACAGCGTCATTTGCTCAAATATAAAATTCCTTCTGTCATAATCTTCTGAAGTATCTTCTTGCATATAATTTCTCCATGCTTTCAAAGCACTTTTATAACTTTTTTCAATAGATGGGGGAAGTGAATTTGTCATTCGTATAACATTTTCTAATTGGCTCCATAACACCAATTTACCATCACTCAAAAGATGATTAAACTTTGTTATTTCTTGAGCAACACCTTCAACAAAAACTGAAATTGAAAAATCAATGCTTATTTTAATGCTTTTTAAAAGATTGGGAACAGATTGAAAATTCATAAATAAAACATGAGCTTCAGTTTCAGTTTTGTGTACTATAATATTATCCGGAAGAGAAACTTTTTCCGGTATTTTCGTTAATTCTTCAAAAGAATTAATTTTATCAGCAGTCATAAAATCTGATAAAACTTTTTCAGATAGAGCATGTAATTTTTCATTTCTGCTTAATCTTTTAACCGCACATTTTTGTGTCAGATATGTTGGACAGCCAGGAAATATTGTAGGAACAGCTCCATCCTTCAATTTAGGACGATCTCGAGGTATTTTAATGTCCTCACCATTTTGTGGTAAATAATCAAATCTGATAATTTGATCATCTGCGAAATGCTTTTCACAAACAACGCTTCGTTTGCTAGGGGAAAAATCTTTTCGGGGAATTTTTTTTAACCACAAAATTTTCTTCGCTTCATCTTTAGGAAATTTAAAACAGGATACATATGAGCCAGTACTATCATAATTTGACTTGCAATAAGGAACACAACAACGATCAGGCATTTTAAATTGCTTAAACTTCGAACACACGCCGTAAATGACAACAATGTTTGTTTCCCACAGCTTCGATCGTTTCTCCCTTAGGACGACCAAAGTGACGTCATGTCACGTGATTGCCAAGCTTACACGGCCTTGTGTGTCTAGTTGGCCGTGGCTGTGTCTAATTTGTATCTTAAGAAATTGTGTGCTGTTGCAAATAAACACTTCTAATTTTATTCTATTGATATGTGTGTGTATGTTTTGTATTTATTCTTACCTTTTGAACTTTATGAAAGTTTAAAAGGTAATTTGTCACCTTACTAGAAAATTAAATTTATTATCATATTAACTTTTTTCATTCTTAACCTAGTTTCTGTCATTTTATGATGAACTCCTTAAAATTATTCAAACCAATTAAATTGCAACATATATTCTTGTATTTCTAAATATTCATCTGTACTCGAAACAACTTGTTAAAAACGACAATAATATCTCAATACTCATTCAGATTCAAATATTAAACAAACACATGTGTGTTATCGAGCAAATATAATAAGATATATATATTAAAAATGCTTTATTCCTGTGTTTCTCATCCGGTAAATCATTATTTGTTATTAAGAATTCTTCTTCATTGAAATTGTCATTAGATTCCCGACAATATTTTAAAACCGTTCCTCAAAATTGCTTTGATTTGGTATTGTTAACCCCTTGACTCATTTGCCCGTTTCTGACACGGTCAAAATTTAACAGCAAATTTGCCCGTGTCTCATGCGGTCGCTCTTTTGTCTCGCGTTATTTTATTTCTATAGTAGCCATGTGAGATCCGTTCCAATAAAATTTGATTACAATTAAACATATTTAACATAGATGTCACATGTATAATTTTTTTTACGAGTTTTTCCGGAAACAATCCGTGCTTTAAGGGGTTAAATTGAAGAAAACTGAAATAGAAAAACCGAAAATATTAAATTTTCCTCATCCCTGATCATGATTTGAAATGAAAGAATTCAGTTATCATTTTTTTAAAAATATTATTTAAGGGAAAACTTAAAATATAAGTGAATTTTCATCTCCAAATATTATATCGAAGTTATTAAATTGTTTGATGGAAAAAAAAATATCAAAATTTCATTATCTTTAACCGCAATTGTGTGGAAGTCAGAGAATTCAACTTTCATTTATTATAAAAAATAAATAAAAAATATTTTTAAATATGAATACAACGATTTCTACTAAATATATTATTTGAGTGACTTAAATCAAAATCTTTCAATATGAAGAGATGAAGATTTCGTTCTACTTCCTCACGATTGGTTGGTTTGTCTCTCCTAAGTCAATTTCTTTCAGACAAAAACAAAATGGACCTGGTTCTAGGGCTTAAAGTGCATTCATAGCCACTACTAACACCCATCCTCAGGGGTGGGACTCAAACTCATGAGGTGCTAAACAGAAATCTAAAGAACTATCGATTCTGATACCACTCGGTCACCTGATCATGTTCGAAAGTAGAAGAGAGTTCTACTCATATACAAATCAAAAACATTAATTGGTGGTAAACTTTAAATTATAATAATAGTGCAAAAGAATTTATATCATATACATTATCTAACTGACAAATTAACTCTGTGGTAAATACATTTCAGAATTAATTTCAGCTTAAAATATATTTAATAAAAATGAATTGCAAAGAAATTTATAGGTAAGAAATGTTTTTCAGATGATTATTTAATGAAATAGTTATATTCTGATCACTTATTCAACCTGAAAGACTCGATGTTGAAAAAAATCTCCATTTCTAAAATCAACTAAATTCTAAGAAAAAGTCGCCTTGGCGATAATCCTTGGCATACAAGTCTTCAACACTATCTAACATCATCAGGAGCGTTTAAACCTAATAGACGGACAGCTTTAAAACCCTTAAAGAAGTGTTGAGGGCTCCCACAAGAGAAGCATCCCCTCTTCGCGCCCCCCCCCCCTCCTCTCAATCAATTGTAGTCTTCAGGTGGCTAAACTCTATTCTTATTTTTATACTTTCATTCTTACTTCGCTACGGTGGTCGAACACGGGTTGTGATAGAACGGGAAAAAACTCTATTAGCAGGACTGCGGGGGGCTCGTCTCTGCTCCCCCTCTCTTCCACTCTGCCAGCCAAAAACAGAACAAACTGCCATTTTTGTTTTTGAAAAAAATTACTCCTCCCCATCTGCAATTACCGAGTTGGAATCCCTCCCCGTGGGACTTTAATTCCTTATTTGCTCACTAAATTACGGATGCAAGCAATTACTTAAGCTAACTTGTTATTTCCTTTTCTTCGAAATTTAGCATGTCCAGCGAAGCACGGCGAGCAGTGGGTGATTAAGGCTCCCAGGTTTCAACATTACCAAATCGAAGTGCTTGGCGAAGAATGTGGTTTTTGGCAGAGCATTATCGCGCCCAATGGAGTGATTAATGCATGCTCGCTTCACGTTTGGCTGCAAGAGCATGATATCAATTAGTGCTTTTGTTGGGAGAGCAGAAATTAGTGCTAAGTTGGGGGATGATTAGTGTTTTCAAAGCATTCAGGTAGCGAAGAAGTAGGCTGGGAGTAGGCTGAACGAGAAAGTTTAAATCAATTCAGTTCAGTTCGATTGATGCAATCCAATTTGCATAACTTTTCGCTCCCTCATTAGTTCTCGTTCGGTGAAGTATGGGATGTTGAAGTGATGATGGCCACCCACTGGAAGTAAATATTACCTTGTGGTTCTAGTTACCTTGCATTGTTTCCCAGATATTCTGTATCAAGAAGAGACGGAAAGTTTCAATGGTACAAAACAATTGATGCATTTAATTTGATTTGTATCCACATTTTAAAATGTATTTATATTGATAACATTAAACTATGTGCAATTATTTTTTTTCTCATTGAAATGAAGAATCTTACAATTATTACTGGATTCTTCTCCTTTGAGTACCCCCTAATCACTTTTTTCTTTAAAATTCCGAAGATTAATCGATATTTTAATTAAAACGAAAATATTTTTCAAAACCCATCTAATTATACCATATACATACTTCCCAAATCAATTTGATTTAAAATTTGTATAATTCGAATTTCATTTTAAGATTCTTTCAAAAACACACCCATAAAATGCAACGTTATTTCCGAAGTCTGAGACTAGAGTAATCTGTATCCGCTCTTGAATTTAGAAAGAGCGAGCTCAATATCTGCTCCTATCTTTTTAAGATTACTTACGAGTTTTCCTGGTATTTCTTTCTATATCCCCATGAATACGGCTCTCTACATATGAAAAGGTTTCACGGAAAGCAATCCGCAACGGATATTCAAATGTTTTACAATACCCTTAGCATGTTAGAACATGTGATGTCAAAAGAGTTTCGGCTTATCGTAATTTAGTGGAAAGAATAATCTGCTTAGATTCGAAGATCTTGGGTTCGATTTCAGCCTCTATAGAACAGAAGATGAGAAGATGGATGTTGTGTTTATTCTTTCTTCTTTTATATTTGAGTAATGCGTGTATTGGGGTTTTCAATACAATACATGAACAAAAACATTGGGTGTAAAGAAAAACCCTCCTGGATGGCAATAATAAGTTATGGATGTTACACAGACACACATATACTTATAACAGTTTTCATCTATAATGTGATTAACTACTCAATGTTAAAGTGTTTCTTCTCTTCAAAGTGGAAGGTTTTGGAAAAAACGCGAAGGTATAAGGATCACGTCGATTCCAAGCATTGTTGAAGTATGAAAAGGAATGTTATTTTTGTTATTTCTGCATGCTTGCAGAAATAACAAAAATGGTTGAAATAACAAAAACTGGAGATAGTTCCAAAATGTTCTCCTTTTCTATAGATGAAAACAATCCATTATTTTTGGAAACTTCTCAAGGAAGGTAACTGTAGAGTTTAAATGCTTTGCAAAGATTTTAATAGTTACAGAATAAATTGATTAGGAATTTAAAATGTAGCTATATTCTTTATCACATGGGAAAAGTTATGATTCGCATTTGCAGGCACAAAATCACTTTACTAAAATTCTAACATTTTATTCGTTTCATAACAGACTTGCAGGTTATACTGGTAGGAAATATATTTCCATACATCTTATCACCAAAATTGTTAACCTCTAAGGAAGATATATATATATATATATATATATATATATATATATATATATCGAAAAATGTTTTGTTGTTGCTTCAGGTTAACCAATAGACTGAACCAGATCCATGAGACAATGAACTAATATAGTGTATATTGCTCCCTTATAAACTCAGAATACAAGTAGTCTACATTCATAAGAATTTCAAAGGTCATCTGAACTATTATGTCAATAAATACCATCCTCAAGGAAGTCCTTCATTCTGTCACCCTGATTATGTCACTATTTACAATCTCTTCAACCGTAGATTTAAAAGATCTGCTCTGCTAGAGTGATGTAAGATCGGCGATTGTGAACCACAGAATAGCATAAATAAGTGATCTGGAGTGACGAATCAAATTCCATTCTCTAATGTTCAGGTGTCTGATTCCGGGTAATAAAATACCTATGGCCAAACTGTGTTGTATTAGCAATGAAGCTGAACGATATGTTACGCTTTCAGAATGTTTTCTGGTCATATTCTACCTCAAAAATATACCTCAAATTATTGTTAATAACGTGTTTTCCTTGTTGTGGCAAATTTATTGAAGGGAATGGCACAGATGCTGTATTATCCATCATGCCAATTTTTGAATTTTTTTCGCAACGAAGAAATATTACCAAGCTGACTTAATTATGACATAATGTCATGAAGTTGCTGTAATTGTGACGTAATAAATTCCTAAAAAAATGATTATACATCTAAATAATAAATTTAATTCTGTTAAATAAAAGGTGCAAGTATATATTTTTGATATCTAAAGATTTTTTTAAAGAAAGAAAATATAAGAATATTAATTTAAATTCGAAAATAGAACATGTTATAAATTTCTTCAAGATGACGTAAGCACTAGGGTTGTTAAAATAAAATTTTGTACATAATTCTTATTATTCTCTACCTTTATAAGACTAGATTGTCATTAGAACTAAGTGGCGAGATAAACAAGGAAAGGCGCCAAAAATGTCACCAAACTCCAAAAAATTGGTGTGATAGATTACACGGCATCTGTGTACCGAACTTGCATTTCTTCTTTCCAAAATAACAACAGCAGATGTGCTGCGAAGTTGACCATGGCTTGGTAGAGTGGATTCAGTGAATGGGATTTAACGCGAGGATTGGACTTTCTTGATTTTATCAAGTATTTATGGGGCGAGTTTGAACATCAACCTAAGGAGTACTCCCACCCTCAGAAACCAGTGAGGGAATTGACATGTTTTTGACAAGCCGAGTACAAAATAATACCAATCGCCATTTCACAAAAGCAGGTGTTTAATATGTCTCACAGGATGACCATTCCACTTGTCCCTTTCGGAGACACCTTTTGATGGTGAACAAATATCATTTGCATTTTCTATTTATAATAATTATTTATTAATTTATACGTAGCCATATATAAATTCCCTAGAAGGGTTTTTTTTTACCACTTTAAACTGTTTATTTTAATATTTATTATATTAATATTTAAAGTGATTTAAGAGTACTTAATTAGAATGAGTCATACTTATGTACATGGGATGGAGATTTTAATTTTTCTTTTAAAAATGCCACATTAATTTAATTTCAATTTTCTAACTTAATTTTATTTAGTAACAGATGCTGTATAATCTCTCATGCCAATTTTTGAGTTTTTTGGTGACGTTGTTGAAGAGAAAAAGTTGACAACATGACTTAATAATTTCTGAAAAAAAGATTACATATTTAAAAATAAATTTAAATCTGATAAATCAAAAGTGTAAATAAATATTTTCTAATATTTAATAAATACTAATATTTTAAAAAAGAATAAGAATATTAATTAAAATGCAAAAATGGAACAAGATTTTCTAAATTTCTTCGGCATGACGTAAGCACTAGAGCTGCCATAATAGAATTTTGAACATAACTCTTATTACTTTCCATATTCATGACGTCATAAGAACCAGACTGCCAGATAAACAATAAAATCCATAAAAAAATAATACCAAACTTAAAAATTGACCTGATGGATTATACGGCATCAGTGCCTTTTATTTGCAATAGCAATCTAGAATGACAATCATTAGCTGTAACTTGACGGTCCATGAATTAGTAGCTGAATAGTTAACGCTTTAATCTTGGGTTCAACAGCCTAGGTGTTTGATTATCAACTTGTGTCACGATGTTTGGAATGATTTGGTATACACTTTATAAACTGTTGATCTGGTTTTCAGCCCTTGTGTGCAAAAAAGATTGTTGAGCGAGTACCAAACCAAACCTGATTGTTCTTGTCTTTTTAACTGTAACTGGCCAGGGAGGATATATGACAGTTTCATACCAGGAATGTAGTGGATTAGGCGCCAGATATGACCGAAGAACTCTGATATATAAATATTAAACATTCGCAAGATCAAATGTACCTCCATTGATATGGCTTGAAAATTTGAAGAGTAAGACGCAAGCTTAGTGATACAAATTAACAAGGTAGCAATTAATTGTTTTAAGAGCTTCAATCATCCGGAAATTTATTGCTGTTGTCCAAAAAAAAATTATAAGCGGTTGTATTTTTAGAATTAAGTACATACTATAAACAAAATTATGTAATTTTTTTTTCTGTCAGTACTTTGTTAATAATTTTTTGTATTTTTACTGGAAAATATTTTACTTACATTTTTAATCCAATGTATTTACCTTCGTAAGTTTTATATATATCTCATTTTTATTTACCTTCTACTACATTGCAATTAAAATGAATATTATTACTTCATTGTTTTCCTGGTGATACTTTGATTTATGTATTTTGTGTTCTTTTTTATTCTTGCATTTCAATTGAAATTTGTATCATGTTTCACGCATTGAATTTTATTGCAGATACATATACAAAACTTCTTTTCTTAATGACATTCATCTTGAAAAAAACGAACAAATTTCCTTTCTGTTTTAATAGCACTTATCTTCATTATTTGTATTGTTCTCTTTTTTATTTCTTTTTTTTACTTTGATTAATAATTACCTTCTAATGTATAGCAAATATTTATCTTATAAATTTAACTTCTATTTTTTTATATAAGTATTCCGATTCTTTAGTTCTTTTAATAAATATTTCTTAAATAATATAAAAATAATAATTTTTCTTTATCATATGTTTAAACAGAATTTTATATCATAAATTTTATCAAAAATTCTAACTATATCTTAATTAATATGTAGTTTTATCATATTCTTAATCTAACTACTGTTTTAAGTATTATGACATTAGAATGTAAAGGACATCATAATCCATGTAAAGATTTTACATCATATCCTCAGTAAAAATTTTATACAAATTAAATCAAACTTTTGAAGTGGAATGCTTGTTAAAGTATGATATCATGACATTAATCAAACTCATTAAAATTAAAATTTTTTAAGACAGTTAAATTTTTTGTCACAAGCTGAATCAAAAATTAATTTTTGAAATTTGCTCTCTAATTATATGATAGAATATATGTTGAATTAAAATTTTTCTCTAATTCCAAAATTTTCATTAATATAATATACTTTCGACTCTTTATTTAATTTCGAACAACAATTTCAAAACATTAAAGCGATATTAAATTAAAATTCATTTAAGTAAATTTGAATGTAGTTTCAAAAATATAATTTTAAAGACAAAAAGATAAACGTCATTCAGAATCAAATATTGATACATTCATTCATTATTTTCATTAAATGAAAGTCTTTTAGGTAGGAATTAAATGCTCATATTTACTCTGTCCACCTATCATTGGTTACCATAGTAACTTATTAAAGAAGCTTGGCACTGAAGTGCATTTAAATGAAAAAACCTATAAGCAAGTCTTATTACGTGTTATTATTTAGAATGATATTCATAAGAAACTCAATTATATTTTGAAATATATGTGTTAAAAAATATTATTTTTTTACATTTTTTTTTGTTGGATTTATGTTATTTTTCTTATATTAATTTTACTTTGACAGTGCACGGAGGACTGCCTGACATCTGTTTTAAATTTTCTTCTTTTAAGACATATTCATTCTATATTATATTGGTTGGTCGTTTCTGCTTGTCATAAATATAGAAATCAGGAAAATTCCTAGGAATTCACCCTCGCAGACTCAGATGTAGAAGAACTTTAACTTCAACTCTTATCGCTCAACAATAGTTGGTTCAAACATGCGACTTTCTAACCCGAAGAATTCTTTCTTAACACAAAACTGTGATAATTCTGTCCCACATACTGTTTTATTTACACTTAGGAGAATTATATTTTTTTTCTTACTTGGAAGGAATTTGCTAATTTTCAACATTATTATACTTGAATTGTTGCTACATCACATCAAAAGTCATATGACAAACTGGACGGGCTATAAAAGACGTGGTATCCAGTCGCAGCACTCAGTCACTAAGTGCTAATTGCTAAGAAGAGTATATATGTATTTGTGTGTGAATAAATGTACAACAACATGCTACGAAAAGGATAGAGTTACTATATTATCATCTAATATAATATAATAACTGTAAATTACATGATAAATTAAAAATAATTTTGATTTGTGTTTGCTAAGAATATTTTTAATTTAACCTTCATTTCATTTAACTACTAATTTATTAATACACATACAAAAACGAAAAATATTCTAAATTTCTTTGCTATGACGTAATCATTAGGGTTGCTAAAATAGAATTTTGTACAAAATTCTTATTATTCTCCCTCTTTATGACATCATAAGAACCAGGTTGCCAGATCCAAGGAAGTCCTCCAAATATAATAAATTAAAAAACTGGCATGATGGATTATACGCCATCTGTGAGCAATCTCCTTAAATGAATGATAAATTATTGATATATTTAATGAGAAAATCAAATTATTGTTTTTATAGAAACAAAAATCTCTATGAAATAAATTTCTAAAATTTATTATAAAAGAAGTTAATTTAATAACATAACATCCAAGTAAATAGTTTAAACCAGATCTAAAAATTGATTTTAATAAAAAATTAAATATTTTCAAGAATTTGATTTCTCTAAACTTAATTAACAGTTTATTATTATATAGAAATTAAGAAAAAATTTTATTCTTTGTTCACATTATTTTTTCTTCAAATTAATAGGATTCTGATACAGATAATTCAAAATTATAAACAGATGTTAACTAGAATATAATAGAATAAGGTTATATTGTTTTAAATTAACAAAAATATCTGAATTAAAAACCACTGAAATATTTAGTAAGCAATTTGCTTTTGTCTTCAGTTTACAAACTCGTTTATTTATTTTACAGTATTTGTTACTTACTTTATTTAGTAATCCTTCAAAAGAAATCATCAAACTTGATAACTTCCTATTATCTTTTCAATGAACAATTGGGTAAAGTATAGATTGGCTTACCTTTTAATTTTGCTAAAATTTGGCGATAAAATTTAATATCAGGTAACCTTGGTGTTTTCAGCCCTTTAACTAATGTAGTTTTAAGGTTTAACATTTTGGCGCCTATTTTGGAGTCAAAAAATCAAGGGTAACCCTAAAGTAAACTTTACATTGAATAATTTTTTATATGCTATAACGAACTATTTTTTTTACCCTTAAATGAAAAATATCAAAATTTTCTGCTCAATTAGTCAGAACAAAAACAACTTGGCGAAATAATGATGAAAATCGGAACACATATGATACAATATATCATTTAAAAATGTATTGAAAAAATAAAAAAGAAAGAATGGTTCGGAGCGACCAGATAATCAAAAATGTCGAATGGAATTGAGTTACCATTTCTGCAGTTTAAGATTTCAGTTTCCTGTTCTGCGGAGTCGAGTTGTTATTCTGAAGTTCGTTTCGGTTTCTAATGGGCTTTAATGATAAGTCTTGTTTTCGAGTTTTCGAAATGACAATAGTAAATTTCCTTTTAAGAAAATGGCAACACATTTGATTTTTAATTTTGTGAATTGATTATTTTAATTATAAATAATATGTATTAAACCTGGATATAAAAAACGACTATTATAAAAGAAATGAAAATAACTAATTGATCATAATATTCTAGATTAAAGGATTTTACATTAATTAATATCCTTATTTCTTATTGAAATGCAATAAGTTTAAAAGATTTAGACCTTTGCAAAAATATGAGAGCAAGATAAATAATCATATATTTAAAAGAATATCCTTAGCAACTTATACTTAGTTAAATCTTTGTATTTGTATAATTAGTTTAATGTAATATTTATTTATTACAAACAAAATATATATTTTTATAGCTACTTAAGCGTAAAAATATTGAAATAATTATGAAAATATTTTAACTTATATTAAAGTAGGAAGCATATAAATCGAATAGCCATATTTCAAATTCTTAAACTGCATGCATTTGTAATTGTAGTTAAATCTTTGTTTTAATGATATCGTATGTCATTAGTTATGAAAAAAATTCTTCTAAGACTGTCAGATAACGTATACATGGCTGAATGTTAAATTCACAAAATTTTAGCTGACGTGATATGCTTAGTTTTTAATAATGATTTCATATAAAAGGAAATGAAAGAAGACAAAGATTTTGAGATTATATTTATTGTTTGTAGAAATAAAATACTCAAAAATCCCTAACTTGCAGAATACGTGAGACTAATGTATACTTCATTTGAAAATTTCTGTTATTTTACATCTTATTCTTATGATTTTCATAAATAATTTCTCGCATAACAAGACAGTTTAAAATACAACACAATTAAGCTTTTTTCATACAATGTAAACATCATTTAATTGTTACCTAAGAGCATTTATTTTCAAAAACATGGTCTCAAAATAATGTAAGTATGAGCTTGGTTGAAAGAATCGACTGTTCAAAAATTAAAAATTTTCTCTAAAACGGTGATAAAAATTTTGATACAATCATTGTAAAACAACAAAAATTCGCGAATATTATTTTGATTATCCCACTAAGATTCGTCTTAACGGTATTTTGAAACTTTATTTAATGAGAATATATTCACTGTAAAGAGACTTCAATATTTATTATATATATCCTATTGATATATTATTCATAACTAAGGGTGAATTTATTTTCGCAGAAAATATTTTTAACAGGAAGTAGGATTTTTAAACACAAAAATATTGCTTGAAGAATATCTGAATAAGGGAAATATTAACCCTTCTTTGCATAATGGTGGAAATTTTTATCATAACCTATAATGCCCAAAAATTATATAAAAGAACAAGTTCACTTTAAGTTGATCGTGTTTGGATACCTTTTTAATGTCCATTGCATAAAAAGAAACATAGCTGTCAAAAATAAACATCAGTGAAACGAGCTTAAAGTTGTCTCATTCCGCTGTTTGTTGTAGTTGCAATAAACGTATGATTTCGTTTATAATTTTGTTTTATTATATTAGAGTTTCTATTGCTAAAAAATTGAAAATGAGTGGAAGAAAGGTTTGTAACACGTGTTTCTGTTATTTTCCTCTTTTATTTCTATTTAGTACTAAGCTAATGATCTAACTTTGGAGGATGATGGAAATTTTTAGCATTTTGCTTTTTGCTAAATTTATACTATAAATATATACTAAGATTTTTTTAACCATTTTTCCTTTAATTTTGAACATGAATTATATCAACTTGATTTATTTCACCAATAAAGAAAAAATCATGCGAAGAAGGGTTAAAAATTAATGTTAGAATGCTCCCTAAATGTAGCTATATGATTTTGTTTTATTAGCAAATATATTTGGAAATTTTTAGCAAAAGCTCTGAAAACTGTTAAGTTGAAAACATTTTATGGACTTATTCCTCAAAAGGCAACAACAAGAAAAGACAAAATTTTTATGTATTTTTAAGAAATTTTACTCACTTAAGTTCATGTAAAATGTTCATAAAAGTCTAGTGTGATCTTTATAAAGTAAGTTCTTTTTCAATCTATCCCCTAAATTTTTATTTAAAACTAAATTGAGAAAGGATCATTAAAACTTTTTTCAGGTATAGCTAGAGGCAAAATAGGATATTTATCTATGGCTATACCCTGATATGATTAGATTTTAAGTTATGTTTTATATTGAAGCTTTGATGATTGCACTTGTAATTAATTTAAAATGCAATTAACACTGACTTTTTTTTAACTCACTGTAAGTTTGCTTATTCTGCTATGTACTTCGTTGTGAAATTCTTGCTTCAAAAACGGAAGCATTTGTTTGTATTTTTTCCTCACTTTAAAACTGTCATTTATGCTTAATCACTAGGTGTAGAAAAAAATGCATATGTCATCGTATTCCTTTTTTTCCTACGCTCTTACATATTTTAGTTAAACATGTTTTTGTTTTTCCCAATACTCCTCATTTTATTCTTAGCTGATCTATACTAAGATCTCGTTTTATTGTGTAATGTAGCATTTTGAATAAAGCTAAGTAAGGGATTATTTTAAAAATGAACATAATAATTGTTATGTTTCGAATATAGAGATATCGTAGAGAAGTATCCTTCAAAAAAGTCAACATTATTATTTTTTCAAACAATCACTTTTCCTTGAAAGTTGAATACATGTTTTCTAACGTTTATTACTAGAAGTATCTACTGAAAGTTTTTCCTACAACCTTAGGCCTTCTAATAGTCCAATGAAATGCACTAGATGTGAACTTCCTCAATCTGTTTCCAACATATTAAAAGTTACAGAAGCATTAATTTTATGAGTCTGAAATTTCATTTTCATACTAAATTCACATAAATTTTAAGATATTACTTAAATAAATAAGGGACTAGTAAGTGAAGAAGATGTGTTAAGAAACGGTATTCATTGAGAATAAAAATTAAACGTATTGTTTAAAACAAAGAAACAAATCTGCTTCTGTTAATCCCCTTAGATGTTCCATGTAAAAAAAAAAAAAAAAAAAAAAAAAAAGTTGTCATGAAGCATTACAATTATTAGTCCCATCTCCATGTTTGTATTGATACATAACTAGTATTTGCAAAGGTCACTATTGCTAAATATATGCACTTGAATTTTATTACTGCCTTACTTTATAAGCTCCACTTTTGGATATTTTATTTTGAATGTTTGCATTTTTCAATACTTTATACTGAAATTTACTACTAAAACACTAATTACTTTTTACTACACTTTTTATCATTAAAACTAAATTTTGATGAAACACACTTTAAGTAAATAATAATAAACTTTTACTTTTTATTATTAAAACTAAATTTTTTCAAACTAATAATTTGAAAAAAAAATTTTTTTTTATGAAATAATTAATAATTGAAAATTTTTTTTCAAACTAATAATTGAAAATTTTTAGTTTTAATGACAAGAAATTCGTATATGTATATAAGTAATTTGCTATAGAAATAATTTGTTATTTTATTTCACCAAATTTTCTAGAAACTTATATATTTATTTCTACACAGAATCATGGAAATCAATTTCATGTTTTTAATATAAATTCATTTATTTGGATAGTGATTTGTATGTATAAAATCATTTTGGTTCTATCACTTGTTAGAGGTTTATGCAAAAGATTTTTTTTAATGTAGAATCATCACCCATTCTAAATATATGAGTGAGGCCGCTGTGGCCTGGTTGGTTAGCAAACGGTTCTCGTTACCAAACGGTGGTGAGTTCGAATCCCGGCTTAGCCGAAGATCCGTCGTGTTAATTAATGGCGATTGGGGCATGTTAAATCCGTCGGGTCGCAATGTCCTCCATGCTCCCATTCCAAATTAATACCTCTGGGGGTGGTTGGAGCTAGGCTTTGGGTCTTCACTGGTTTCAATCTCTAAATTAGAAGATTTCGGTGGTGCTGCTATCTGTGAGCCAAAAGTCATACTTCTACCTTCGTATGAGGGTGCTCTATTGAAAAACGGAAGACGCTCTCTCTGACTTCATTCGCCTAGTCTCTGTGACGGGTGGTCTTGGCGTTGCCAAGTGTCATTAACAACAACAAATATATGAGTCACAAAATTAATATCCAGTTTATTTTTAAGAACTTCATAATATCTGCCTCTCGATGCATTTTATATAGCTGGGTGTTCCAAACACTGTCAATTTCTATCCTACCAAGAATAACAGAATTTTCTCTCAAAAATGGCTATTTTATTTTCTTCAGCTTTGGTTGAAGTCCAGGTCTTTGAGCCAAAGATAAGTATTGGCCTAATTGAGTTTTTGTATAGTAAAAATTTTGTATCTCGTGATAATACCAGAGTTTAAAAAATCGCTTTAGTCCGTAAAAGGCTTTATTTCTATTAATTAGATAACCTGAAACTTGCAAGGAACAATTTCTAAATGGAATTCAGGCGAAGCTCTATTGCTTAAAAACTAAACTAAACTCTATGGCACTACAGATTTTTGAGGAGGAGCGGCTTATAGTGCCCATTTCTATTTTCTTGAACGAGGGTTCTTAATCACGAAGAATTTTGATGCAGTTAAGGAAGATTAAATGAAATCAAATCATCACTTGGGAATCCATAACTTTAATCCTCATATAACATAATATAAGGATCTATTATAAAAAAATTATATGCTTAAAATAGAAAAATATTTACCATTTTTTTCACAAAGATTCTTTCCTTTAAAAACTCTTTTTATATTTAATTAATTTATTAAAAATTCTTTATAACATTTATTATGAGCTGAATATGCTTTGTAATATGCCATAATTGCATTGTGTAAATAATCAAGTTGCCTAAAAAGCTATAATTTTTACGTAGTATCATTAATTTTTTTTCATCCAAGATGTATTAAAATTGTAATTTTCTGAAGGTGGTGCTTAAAGATTTCTTTTTCTAGACTACGACTTAAGAAAAGCAGCTCCATCGTAAACGCTGCCCTTTAAAAATATGGTTCGAAATAATTTATACAGCAATACTGCTTTGAGCTAAATTGCAAATGCAATCACCGTGCACATCACTGTTGCAAAATCGTGATTTACCTCTTATAAGTGTGAATACACCGGCATACTTCCCTGTTCCTAAAACTATATTCTATTCCTTAAGTAATAGCTGCTTAGTAAGAATCTATATAATTTAAAAGAAGAGACCAAGCAGAAGAACCCACATCCCCAGAGATATCATTTCATTTGGAAGACATTGCGATTACGTAATATTTTACATCCACTTCTTCAGTTATGTGGGATTTGAAATCATTATGTTCCGATAAGGAGAATGACGCCAAAAACTAACCAGGTTACCGTGGTTTAACTGTATTATACGTGATATATAAGTTAAGAAAATTATATAAAAATGAAAGCCTTATTCAAAAATAAATAAAAAAAATGTGTTCAAAATGCACTACAGTTCACGAATGTACTTATTATATTATTCAGTAGGAAATATTAGGCATATTATTCATATTATATTTATGAAAAATAGAACAACAACGAGATATATCAAAGTGAATGACAGAGGAAAATCTTACTTTTACTCACTAAAATCTCTCTTTCATTACAATAAATTGTACATCTGGCCTTTGTAATAATTCTTCCTTATTAGAATTAAGAAGATTTAGAAAATCCAGGTCTAAAGAAGAATCTGAATAATTCATTGATACTAAAAGTAAAGACTTTAGTAAAATGTTGAATGTGACTGCCTTATCTTCAAATTCAACTTTTAGCTATGCAGTCCTGTCTGAGGATATTATTACAGTATTTTTGAAATCCGCTGTTATTCATGATATTTTCATTGATTTATGTGCCATTAAGCGCCTCATCGATAGAAGCAGCGTACTGTTGACGTGCGTGGCGTATACATTAAAAACGCAAGGGTCACGGCACTTTACCAGAGAATTCCGTAATTTCAGCAAATTTATTACTTGATATTATTGATTATACTTCCTTTGATTCCATGTGTGCTTCCGGTTCACTTTACAATTCGAAGTAGAAATTTTTACTCAATATGAGAAGAAACGTCGCTAAATATTTACTTTAAACGCTCAAAATCTGCTACATTTCTTATGAAAATTAAGATATCATAATCTGTGATGAAATTTTATCCGATTTTATAATGACCCGAGCAGTTTTTAACATATTATAATATATAACAATGCACGATAATATCGACGGGGGATTTAAAGGATGTGTTCTCTATTGAATTCTTGAAGAAAAAAAAATGAATGCTTTTGATGAAAAATGTAGACCACACACAAACTCAGTTTTTCTACATCCATTAAACCCCTCCTTAACTTTTGCCTCTATTCCACGTTTCACTACTTTTACTATCGCTAAGACCTTATGCAAGCTTATAGCCATGGTAAAAACAAAACTTTAATAAACAAGTGAGTTAATCCTTTTTATTAAAATTAGCAATTTTAAGATATGTAAAAAATTTGAATAAGAAATCGCTATTATAATAATTTATTATTAACATTCCAACCTATTTCTATTATTTCTGTGAACTATATTAGTATAAATACATATTATTAATTTATACTAACATTCTAACCTTAATACGTTAACTGAATTATTTCTTTAAGTGTTAATTAAAGTATAATAAGTAGATTTTTAAATTTATAATATTACTTATACAAATTTAAAAATATGTTCATTGTTCAATGGGAAATTACTTTTCCATATTTTAATTTTAATAATCTAATAAAATATAACTAATAACTTGGTTTGGAATTTATATTTCGTGCCTTAAAGAAAAAGTTACATATTTATTTCCTCAAACAATAATTTAAAAAATAACAACAAATAGCTATCACGAGAATAAATCTTTTAAATGTGTCGAGTTAACAAGATTTTAACTTAATTCTTTTTAATAAATTTTAAACATTTTAATAAATTAATTACAACATTATAGGATCTTATTTACATATATAATCTATAAATATTATCTTTATATTCTAATATAAATATGCTATATTTTTTATACTTATGTTAAAATGTAGAATGCACAAGTTATAGCGCATTATTTTAAAAGTATATGTGTTATTGGATTTTTTAAAAGAAAGAAAATATTTCATATATTTTATTGCTTTTATTTTAATAATGTTATATTGTGTTCTGTTGTGTGCATATTTAATAATGTACACACTCCAATATATTTGTAAAATATCACTTTATTCTAGGAATGTCCTAAAAGTTGTAATATTTTTTTATAATATAAAAATTCTTAGCTTGTCTATAAAAATAGATAAT
>JAPDSC010145916.1:427751-450247 GCA_026290005.1 Latrodectus geometricus | reverse complement strand
TGCGGAAGAAGTGTGAGCGATCGCTTAATATCCTCAAGGTATTATCAAATACATCTTGGGGTGCTGATCGCTTGTCACTGCTTCGTGTCTATCAATCAATCATTTTGTCTCGTATTGACTACGGAAGTGTTGTCTATGGAATCTGCTAGGTCTTCTGTCTTACGCAGATTGGATACTGTACATCAC
This sequence comes from Latrodectus geometricus, assembly GCA_026290005.1. Lineage (NCBI taxonomy): Eukaryota > Metazoa > Arthropoda > Arachnida > Araneae > Theridiidae > Latrodectus > Latrodectus geometricus. The sequence continues at coordinate 450,061 of JAPDSC010145916.1, read as the reverse complement.
TCTTCTTTGAGAATATGTTCAGGCGCATTCCGCACATCACCCGTCCAGAGTCTTTATGCCATCTGTCATCAATTGCCTTTAGACCTGAGATGGATGCAGCTGTCTCTCAATTATTACGCAAAGGTCATGTATGTGCGTCAACATCCTTTACGTTCCTTGGCCATTTCTCCTGCATTAGAGAGACTATATGATGCTCGACTATACAGCATCCAACCTTTTCTCACTCGAACTAAAGATCAACTCCATTTGACAGACCTACATGATGTCCGTTTTATTAAAACGGACTTACAATCACATCCACCCTGGTACGATCCACAGATAACTATTATTAATCCATTTGCTCAATATACAAAATCGGACACAACTTCAACAGTTTTTCAACAGCTTTATCTATCTCATCGCTGTCAGTACTCATCATACACGCCTGTATTCACGGATGGTTCAAAAACTGCAGGACATGTTGGCTGTGGCATATTTTATGCTGATACCAGTCATGGTTACAGACTCCATACGTCCTGCTCCGTCTTTACCGCTGAAGCAACGGCTATCTTTCAAGCCCTTCAGCTGGTGAATACAGAGCAGTTTAATAAAATCTGTTTGTATACTGACAGTTTGAGTGTTTTAGAAGCGTTGAAAAACTATAACAATTGTCATCCAGTTGTGTCCAAGATTTTCGGAGCATTGGATTCCCTTGCTGGCAAGGGTTATGACATCATTTTCTGTTGGATCCCAGGTCATGTAGGTCTAGAGGGAAATGAAAAGGCAGATGCAGCTGCTAAAGCTGCATCGTCTCTACTTTATTGACCTGTCCCTCTTTTCGATGTGAGAAGGGTTGTAAAAAGATTAGTAAATTCTCTCTGGCAGGATTCATGGAGTATGCAGGTCACAAACAAACTGCGTGCCATATTGCCATCTTTCATTCCATCATCAGTTTTACCGATACGAAGAGCAGATGTTAGATTAACTCGCCTTCGTATCGGACACACACGTTTCACACACAGACATTTGTTTTTAAGTGAACTAAATCCATGGTGTGAAACGTGTGATGTACCATACACTGTATATCATATTTTAATCCCATGTCTTGATTTTAACGCTTACCGTTTTATATTTTTTTATACAGACATTTTAACTCTATATGATTTAGTGGGACAGCCACCCCACAGAAACCTTTTTGCCTTTTTAAAGACGATTGGTTTTCTTAATTTTATTTAAACTTTATGGTTCTGATTTTATAAGTTTTATTTTTACTTTTATTTGATCTGGTGTAGGTTTTTAAAAATATATATATACATTTATTTTTGTATTTTAACCTTTTATTGTTGAGTCTGGGTTTTGTCAATAATCTATTTCCTTAAAATTTTATTTCTGGCGCAGCTTGTCCTTTTTGGACCTTGCGCCAAAAAACCCAATCCAACCCAACTAGAATACTCTACAATAAAATGAGAATTCTAGAGGGTGTTGTCTACAGCGTGACATATGAAACATGTACCCGGAGTGTATACGTTCGCCATAGGAAAGTAGGACTGATTCAAATACTAAACAAAGTAATTCAAAATGAAACATTTGGCAATTCAGCAGGGAGAAATGATTAAAGAAAAATAAACTAAAAGAACGAGAAACTTTTTTGATAGAGAAAAATATTAAACCAAAGTAGGCGTGTCTATACTTTATTTAAACAAATAAAATGTTTCAAGTCTTATTTTTTAGTCCACTCATAAAAAACAGCTGATTACAATTTGAATAATTCTCGGATCACGTTCAAATCGATCAACCAACCGTGGAAGTCCTCGTAGTTTGTAATTTGCATTTATTTCAATATTAGCTTTTCTCTTAAATTGACAATTTCTCCTAAATCTTCTGTTTTTGGAAATCGCGTTTAAATTTTGATAATAGTAAATTCATTTCGACTGAATTATTCACTCCTATATTTTTTAATTTTATCGAAAGTGAACAAAAAAATTTACAGCAATAAAGCACTTTTTATTTCTCAAATAATTTGAGAAACATGCTGTACTGCTTTTTATTTTATTTTGTGGTTTATGGTGTCTGTTATTCTTCACAAACAGAAAATTTGGAGAATTCTGACTGTGGCTGTTCTCATTCACGTAAAGATGGGTCTTTCTCAGAGAAGGCCCCTCAATGTTCAACAGGTACGGCTTCTGAAGATGCAGCAAAAAAATATTTAAAATCTAGTCAAAATCTGGGAGATGAGACTGCTGAGAAATGGACCAGTGCTGTCTTCATTAAGGGAGGTGAATTTCAAATGGGTACAAATGATGCAGTGTTTGTTGCTGATGGTGAAGGACCATCTCGGAAAGTAACTGTAGATGACTTTTATTTAGATATACATGAAGTCAGTAATAAAGATTTTGATGAATTTGTCAAAGCTACAGGACATATTACTGAGGTAACATTTCAAAGATGTTAAAGAATGCATTAACCCATCCGAATTTAATATTAACTAACGTTTTTAACTGAAAATAACTGACATAATTTTATAAGATTGGTAAAATATTTCAATTATTTATTTATGATTTTCTTTTTGGAAAATGCTTAGTTAAAAATCATTTGCATTAAACAGAATGACTATATTTATTATTAAAATTAACATTATTTATTCAAATAAATTTCTTGGGTTTAATGAGGAACTAAATGAGTATTTTTATGTATATACTTATGCAGACTATTTTATGTATAAGTGCACATAGTATTTAAAAGTTTTGTATCTTTGAATCTCATTTAAAGTTGTTGCATATAATTAATTAAAGTTAGTTTTTATTGGAGATAACTTCTCGTTTATTTTGACCCAAATTTGTTATATACTACAAATTTTTGCTTAAAAAAATTATAAAGGTTCTTTAAGGGTTCATGAATCGATCTCTCTCTCATCTGATAAAAAAATCTGTTATTATATATATATATATAAAATATGTGGGTGGGTGTGCATCTTATTCAATTAATTTGTAACATTTTGAAAAATCACATTTTCTTATGAACTTTAAATAAAGTTTATTAAAAAAATTTATGAAATAAAATTTTTCTTAAAAATGTCTTGTTTATTAAAAAAGATCTACCCCTTTTAACCCTTCTTTGCATGATTTTTTCTTTATTGGTGAAATAAATCAAGTTGATATAATTCATGTTCAAAATTAAAGGAAAAATAGTTAAAAAAAAAAAAAAAAAGAAAGAAAAAAAGAAACTTAGTATATATTTATAGTATAAATTTAGCAAAAAACAATATGCTAAAAATTTCCATCATCATCCAAAGTTAGATCATTAGCTTAGTACTAAATAGAAATAAAAGAGGAAAATAACAGAAACACGTGTTACAAACCTTTCTTCCACTCATTTTCAATTTTTTAGCAATAGAAACTCTAATATAATAAAACAAAATTATAAATGAAATCATACGTTTATTGCAACTACAACAAACAGTGGAATGAGACAACTTTAAGCACTGATAATGACACTTGTTTATTTTTGACAGCTATGTTTCTTTTTATGCAATGGACATTAAAAAGGTATCCAAACACGATCAACTTAAAGTGAACTTGTTCTTTTATATAATTTTTGGGCATTATCGGTTATGATGGAAATTTCCACCATTATGCAAAGAAAGGTTAAAATGTATCTAGAAGTTTTGTTGTTAATAATACTTTATTTTAGAATTTTAAATCCACTTCAATACTTATTTTTCTTTTCCTTCAAAGTGCCAAAATTCATGAAGTTTTCTGTTATACTTTATAAATTTTTGTCTTCTGATGTAGAAAATATGATTTGATTTTATCTTCCTATTTATAAATTATTAGCATGAATAGATTCAAAACAGTGTATAAAATAATGATCTATTTTAATTTCTAGAATTGCAGTAATCTTTATTATTTTTCAGTTTTATTCTAAAATTTCACCAGTTAATATAAGTTGGTCCATTGCATTTATTACCACCAGTGCTAAAGCTTATCTGTCTTATGCTTTAATTTAAATTTATTTGCTCTTTTTAAAATAAAAAATGAAGTTATAATGAGAAATATTATATTTATTTTTGGCTGAGCATTATTATGTTTAATCCTAAAATTTTAATTTAAAATATTTTTGAAGAAGGTCATTATGATCTTCTCATAATAAAAATTATTTTTTAACTATACAACTTTAAATATTTCCATTCTTCATATACTGTACATTCTTGTCCCAATTTTTGTAAGTGCTATAGCCTGTTACGGGGCCAAGTCGTCTATCTCTTAAACCTTCCTTCACCTCATCCTATCGTGTACAACAGTTTTCCATTGGTTATCATCAATTCTAACTGTGTAAGGTTTTTTTTTTCACTCGATTCAACCATCTGGTAGGATGGTTAGATCTAGATGGATGTCTTCTCTTTTGACACTTTTCCTCTATTTTTGGAAAAAAAAAATTTTTTTAGTGAAAGAATCATATTTATAAATGGGACCTAGATATCTAATATGGGAAGCCTTTATTATTTTTACAATATAGGGATCATTATATTTTTTATAGATTTCACGGTTACATAAAATTTTTCATGTTATTTTCTTTTAGTGGTCCAAAGATTTTCATCAATATTTTTCTTTTGAAGTACATTCCTGTCATTAACTTTATTTTTTTTTTTTAATACAGATTACTTTATAAAAATAATAAAGGCAAAACAACATTCTTGTTGTATTTTATTTGTATAAATATTAAAAAAAAAAAAAAACTTTTGAAATTTATACTAATATTTTTGTTTAGTGAAAATATTTTTGCTTATTTAGGCAGGTTTATTTCTACTTAGATTACATTTAAAAAATGATCAATATTTTCTAAGATTCATTGACTTTGAAAAGAAATTTTTTTCGTAATGTCAAAATATAATTTTTGGAGAATGCTGGTAAAACTGCAGTTTTGCATACCCTTTCATTTTTGATAGGAATATTCATAACATATATGAAAATTCAACAAAAAAACATAAACTAGCATTAAAATAACAAAAAAAAATATTTATATTATATATTTGTAAATATTGCTTGCATAAAGTTTTTCTAATTATTTTTTATTTAAGGCTGAAAAATTTGGGGATTCATTTGTTTTGGAAGCATTACTAAGTAATGATGTAAAATCTTCTATCACTCAAGCTGTAAGACACATTTATATACTATCAATTTTTAAAATTTTTGAGCTTTGTAACTGTCTAAATTTGATTTAAAAATTTCTGCCATTTATAGGTTGCTGCTGCACCCTGGTGGTTACCTGTAAAAGGAGCTGACTGGAAACATCCAGAAGGGAAAGATTCAAATATTAGTGATAGGTATGTAATATTCGTATTCTTTAAATAACTTTGTTGAGGATTATGTTTTTCTCAAGTAATCTTAAAACTTAGACTTTTTAAAATCTTGCATTAGCATTTTTGAATTTATCTGCTGAGTATCCTACAAGATATCCCATACCTAACTATCATACTTTTTACAATTTTCTCAAATTCATTTTTTTCTATATTTTACTAACAATTCATTAAGAACTTGAAATAAAAATTTTAAGTTGTGCATATTTTTTATATTTTATAGTACTTATTAAAAGTACTAAAAAATATTAAATAAAAATTTTTTCTAAGAAAGACAAAAAATCTAATTTTTTTAAATTTTAATTGAAAAATGCATTTGCTTAGAAAATTTAACAAATTTTTTGATGATACAAATCATAGAAAATACTAAAAGCTAAAATTTTTGTCAAGAATATTTAAAGCAATTTTTTATGTGTAATGATTGCAGTTAACATAGTGGTAGTTTGTGCTCCCAAAGCACAAGTCCGAGGTTCTGTCCTTGGTTGGCTTGAGCAGTGACAAGTCAACCTTTCATACCTTCAGTGAGTACCGAGCATGTTTGGAAATGAAATACGTGGTATTTCACTTAGTTTAAACATTTTCTAACAACCTAATCAAGATATATGCTTTGCACCTCAGGGCTATTGGTCAGGAAAGCAGATATGGCCACTTTATAGGCTGTTATGAAAACTGAGTTCAGCTTTTCTGTTATGATTAATGTATAAACTTATTTAGCATGAATTCAAAATACTCTGCATCTTGTCAGTTTAAATGCACACACAACATATACAGTATTAGATTCAGCTGAAGATACTGTTCAAAAGTATAATTACCAAATAGTGGGGTTCTTGATTCTATAAATGATTAATTAAACTGTACAAGAAAAAACGTTTTAACTGATTCATAAATAGCCTATCCATAAACATCAAATAGATTTTTACAATATTATACAAACATGTTCACACACAATACAATTATCAAATCAGATAGAAATCTAAATGAAAATGATAAGTTAAAATAAGATAACAGCTTTATATGTATGTTTTTCAAAGATTATGAAAGTTGAAACTCTTAATTGATTTATTATTAAAGAAAGTTTTAATTGCTTTTTCACAAATTTATATTACTTTTGATCCTTTAATAATTTCAGGAACACTTAGTTTAAACGTTTTCTAAATATGTTTACTGAATTGTACCCAACAGGATTTATTTTTCATCCAAAAATAGTAATTATTTTGTTGGAAAACAAAAATAGTTAAATATTCATTGCAATTTATTTTGCAATGAACATTAAGCTTTTATTCATTTGTGAATTCTATGGCCATAATAAAACCTTACATTTTCTTCTAATAGCAAGGTTAGTGATTAAGGGAAAATTAATTAACAAATTAGAGTGCTTTAATTAAAAACTTAAAATTGCCTAGCAATTTTTTATTTGTAATATTGGATTTCTTGTATGTCTTGTATTTTCTTGCATGTAATCCATGGAAATTTTTTCGGCAGTTACTCAAAAATATATACTGCTGTTAATGTGATGTCACATAAAATAAAAATACACAGTATAATTAAAAATATAATAAATTCTACTAAAAAAAACATTTATTAAAAAAAAAAACACCCGTTTGGATATTTTTCATTGCAAAGTGCCATAAATTAAGATGAAAGCACAAGTTCAATCAGGAAAAACAATTCCAATGAGATTCAAGTGAAATTTATGAATTTTTATTTTTTAAAATGAGATTTGACTTATTTTTAAAATAAAATATATTTGTATCATTAATAATTAAATGAAAGAAATGAATTATTTTGAAACTATGCTTTGGATACATTTTTTCTTATGTACTGAGCATTCTTTTTTTTCACCTTGCATTAACGTTTGTTGCCAGTTTTTATTTGCCTTCTTCATAGCCACTAGCTTATTATACAGTTTTGCTTCTATATGATGAGGTACAAACTTCTACGTTTTCAGAACGAAGTAGCTTAAGTCAAGATAAAATGCCGATAGACAATAGCAATGCAATACCTCCGAGAGACCAAATTTGTTCTTGAATGTAATTGGACGAAGCTGTTTATATCTGATATAAGTCAGCCAAATTGTGGCACCATGTGTTATTTATTTTATAAATGTAAATTTCTTTCAAAACTTCATTGTTTACTTCTCTGATCAAGAATGGTTTTTTATTTATTTATTTATTTTTTTTAATTTTTTTTTACCAGATTATCCACAGCCAGGTATAATATGCACAAAAAAAAATTCTAAACTTTTAATAATTACATAATTATCATTCCTTAAGTAATAAATGCATTTATATTACCTATTGTATGCATAAATTACTCAAATGCATATCAGTGTTGATTTGTTCCATTTATAAAGAATTTTGTAGATTATTTACAAAATTGCTTATCCATGATAGTTGGCCACTTAATTCAGGATTGTACTTTAATTTTTCTTTAATTTTAAAATAACAGCCATAAATTAATTTATTTCAACTATGTTAAACTATAAAAAATCTCATTTCATAATATTTATGTATTAATAGCCATGCTTAGAAAACAAATATCTGTATTACTATACATTATAACTTAGAAAAATCAAGAACAAATTTTTTAATAATTAAATTCATTTTGCTTATTTTAATTATGGTATTATTCTTTGCACATGCCAAATGTATAGGTAAAATTAAAATTTTGGGATTAAAAATACTTAATATTTTTTAAATCTAATCTTTGGATTTAATCTAATAATATTAAATAAGTTGATGTATAAAATTTTACATTTACGATTTTTCTTTAGAGTTATTTTTATCTAAGTGAAATTTATTGAAATGAAGAAAAATTTAAGCTTTAATGTTTCTTAAATAGGAGTTAAAAATCAATTAAGTTAAGAATTATTTAAAAATATTGTGTAACAAGATAAGAATTATTAAAAAAAGAAAATTGTGAAATAGAAATAAAAAATGTTGTTTTTAAAAAAACATTAATGTGTTATAACTTGTTTTGTAAACTATAGATTTTGATAATTTCAGAATGGATCATCCTGTCATTCATGTTTCTTGGAATGATGCTATGGCATATTGTAAATGGAAATCAATGAGGCTTCCAACAGAAGCTGAATGGGAATATGCGTGTAGATCTGGATTGCGTGATAGGTTGTTACTAACCCTTTACTCAGACGAAACGTATTTTTCATTAATCACCAAAATATTACTAATCATTCTTATTTAAAAAAAATTAGTTCCTGACTTTATAACTTTTTTATTATGCTCATTTCATCCTTTTTTTTTTTTTTTATAATGTTCGCATATTTAATCTTGTATTTTTATTTCAAATTTTAGATTAGATTCAAAATTTCCTATACTTATAAAATTATTTGTAATTTTAAAATTATTAAAGAAAAGGCAATTACATTTTTTATGAATAAACAATATTAAGCATTGTGGTATTTAACACTATTTGAGTTTCAGAAAAAGTTTTAAAAAAATTACAAATCTATAAATTTTCTTTTTCAAAAGTTTTGACTGTTTGATTTTGAATTTAAAGTAGTTTATAAAGATATTAAAAGTAAAACTATAAATTTTATTTTTACTGATTTTTGTCTCATGTTTTAAAATTTATTAAAAATTAATAAGTATGGTTGGTTACAATCACATATTATAAATAAATCTTATATAGCAAATCCCAAAACTATTACTATTATTAATTTAACTATTACTTAAAATTATATTGTTAACAAGTGATTTTTCTCCTTTTATATTATTCAAGTTTAATATTTTTTTCTTTTATAAACTGTTAGTAAATGAAACTTGCAGTTGTAATTGTAAATTTAATTCAACAAAAAAAAAAAAAAAAATTCAAACATTTAATAATTCATAGTAATTTTATTTTATTGCATATTTTCAACCAAGTTATTTAACTGTTGCAGAAAATAGTTTATTCCCTAAATTCTGATGTAACATAAGCAGTTTTAATTAAATATCATTTGTAAAAGTAAACTATTGATGAATGTATTTTTCACTTTATTCAACTGTACTAACTTTATTAATTCTCTGTTTTGCAGCAAGAAAGATGTTTCTCCACAAAAAAGTATATATAAATTAGTAATTCATGAAATTGATATTTTATTAATAACCTTTTGATATTGACGTATTTGAATAAACTTCAGCATAACATCCATTGGCTAGTATTATATAGCAACATGAAAGTTTGAAATTTCAGAATGTTGGAATAATTCAGCAATATATACTTATAATTTAATATTCATATTTTCTATAATTTATAAAAAAAAAAAATCTGCAGCTTTTTAATTTTAAAAATAGCTGTAGTTGTTAAGAAGAGGCTTTTAAATGTTTAACTGTAATAAATAATGACTATATAGTAATTCTTTATTACTCTGCTAAACAAATGTTAAGATTACCAGAAAATAAAAATTAAGTAAAAAGCAGTATTTTATATATAACCCCCATTTTAATAACAGTTTTAAATGTGTATTGTATTGTTAGCAATTTCAGTTGTAAGTACAAAAAACATTTTGCTGATAATTTTATCAAGTTTTTTATTTTTAAAAATTATCTAATATTTAAAACTAGCTGCTTATGATTTTTTCATGGCAATTTAATCAAGGAATTATTGTTATGCTAATTACAAATTTTCACATCTTTTAAAGTTTTTTAATGTTCTTTCATTTTTGTCAAATACTAATTTTAATTTAAACTGATAAAAATAGCAAAAACTATGTAAACTATTTAATCTTTAAGCAATTTCTTATTGTCATATTTTTCATTTCATTGGCAGAAATGAACCAAGTTTTGACTGATATTAAAAGATTAATTCATTTTTTTCCCCATTTTAATTATCTTTCAATAATACAAAAAATCATGCTTCTTTATGCTTCAAACTTTATCATTACTATTTTTCACATACTTAATGACTTTACTTTTATTGAAACAAATCTTAAAATTCTTGTAATATAAAAGTTTGAAAATTGTCTTACAGAATTTTGCTATCCAAGCACAGATATGCTCTAACTTTGTTTTCATTTTGATAGATTGTTTCCTTGGGGTAATAAACTTATGCCACACAATGAACATTATATGAACATTTGGCAAGGAAGTTTCCCTGAAAATAATACTAAAGAAGATGGTTACATTAGTACTGCCCCTGTAAGAGATATTTCACTTAATATTTGTATATATTAAAAATTATTAATCTTTTCTATTTCACATATTTTTTATTTTAAATTAAAAGGAATATTTTTAAAAATTTTATACTTTGCAGTATAAATAATATTTTTAAAAATCAAAAAATTTTTTTGTATTAAGTCTGTTCAAATAATCAAAAGTTCTATCTTTTAGATATAAGCATGCTTCTAATATAATTCTAAAACTAATAAATATTTATTTAATTTGTATTTCTAAAAGCTACATTTTAGCTCTTTTTCCTATTTAATTTGAATTAAACATTCTGCCATTTTTTTATATCACTTAGGAATTTTTAGCATGTCAAAGTTTTTTCATGTCTTGTATTTTTCCTATTCGTTATGATTTATATTGTTTTACTTAAATAATTTGTGTCATGAAATATAATCCTTTAATTATTAGTCAAGAAATCATTTTTGTTATTGATGCAAGATTAAGCTGATAAAGATATGTTAAAGTTTTATTTAAAAAATCTATTTGTAATTGAAATTAAATATTTACTTAATTTTTATAACTTAGTTCAAATAAAAAAATAATTTAATTAACATAGGTAATATCACAAAAACTGAATTTCTTTCAGTAATTTTAATGAAAGAATAGTATATTATTTCTGAAACAAATTTAGTCTTAAGTAGTATTAAAATTTATCCAAATTGCCTTTTGAACTTCATTTTAGGCATGCATTTTACAAATTGTTCTAATAATGTTTGCAGGTAACCTCCTTTCCAAGTACACATTATGGCTTGAAAAATATTGTAGGCAATGTTTGGGAATGGACTAATGATTGGTGGTCAGTACGTCATACAACAGAGCATCAATATAATCCTGTAAGTAATAAACCATTTATTGTATTCCTATATTATGAATGTATGTTTTCTCTTTTATTTGAAAGTAATTTTTGTAGAAAAGTATCTCAGGATAAAATTTTAATTTAATCTTGATTCCTGTTGTGGAAAATTTGTTATCTTAAATCTATCTTTAAGAACTTTTTATTTACCATAATACACCACTTTTATGTCTTGATTTTCAATAAACTATTTTCTTAAAGATTGTATTTTATGACAATTAAAAAATCAATGACTGATTCCTCTTGTTGCTTCAGTTTGTAAAATTTTCTGCAGGATGTGGATACATTAATATAATTCCTTCTTTTTATTACCTTCTTATTATTTCTGTTTTAGTATTGCTTTATTTATGATATAAAAATTTTATTGTATTATCAATCAACAGTTGATGAATAATACTCCCTTTTATTTAATTGTTCCTTATTAAATGAAAAGGAGGGGACAGTTTTTGCCATGTTTTAAAGTTTTTTTTGACTTCCTTATTAATAGGAGTATTTTGGAAGTTTATAAAGTTAATACAAATTATCAAGATTACCATTGTCTTATTAACTTTTCAACCAGTGACTTTAAATTTCATTTAGGGCATAAAATTGTTCTATGAGAAGTCTTCAAATGTGGATTGATTTATCTAACCTGCTATATATGAATTAGACATTAAATTAATTTTCGTTACCAATTTCTCACTTCTAAACTTTCGCTTCTATTTTTAATTTTTGGTATAGTAAAATTATAATTTTTACTAGCCCAGAAGTTGATAAATATTATTTGCATTGAAGAAAGATAACTCTTATTTTTATTTTCTTAGCATAGGACATTTGCAAGTGTTGTACTTTTTACAGAAAAATTGGTTTTGAAAGCATTCCTCATGTTTGCAATTTGGAATTTTACTTGACAAATTCTATTATTCAGTCTTTCAAGCTGAAGATTTTGTCAGAAATTATTCAGGTTCCAGATTCTAGTGTATCTTAGTATACTATTTCTTTAATTTTGCATCTGGCAATGACAAAACATGTATCCTGTGGGAATTTATCTCTATGCAGAATAAAAGAAGAAAGAGCATATTACAAATACATATTGAACATAATACAAATTAATGTTGAAAAACTTTTTGTACTAAGCTGCTTTTTAAATTTGCAAATGTAGAATAAATATGATTTAAAAAAGAAAGAAAAAAAGTTCTTATATAATTATGTGTATAACTACTTGCAATATTTAATAATATGATATTAAACTCTATTATGTATTAAACTTTAGAAAAATTATCAATTTCTCTTTGAATTTGTAAACATTAAAACATTTGTTAATGCGATAATTTTTTTTCCTAATTTTAGAAAGGTCCAGAAATTGGAAATGATAAAGTAAAGAAAGGAGGGTCATATATGTGTCATAAAGTAAATACAAAATTTTGTCACATTAATGAATTATTGTTTTTGAAACATGATATTAAAAATAATTTTTTTAAGTGAACAGTAAGTAAGGTGTACAAAATCTAACTGCTTGCATATTATGATAACCTCATAATGAATAATATTTTTCAGGCCTATTGTTATAGGTACAGATGTGCTGCCAGAAGTCAGAATACACCTGATACATCAGCTGGGAACTTAGGTTTTCGTTGTGCAGCGTCAAGTTCATAGATACATTAAATAGAAAATTGTTAATTTTATAAGTCACATATATGATATTTCATAAGATACTCAGAGTAATATAATTTAAAAGATATATGTCCCACATTACCATTTTGTTGCAGTTCTTTTTTGGGGGGATTATAATTTTATTATTTAAGGATTATAATTTTGAAAACTACTATTCTGAGGAAAAAATATTAACGCTGATGATTTGTGTTCAAAAGTTATACTTATGAAAACAATAACATTGTAGCTATCATCTTGTTAAAGTAAATTGCCTAATTTTTTAAAAATTTAAAATCACATTTTAAAGTTTTCGGTAAAATATTCATTGATTTATAATAATTGCAAAATATGAATATTTATGTATTGTTGCCATCATGAAAAATATTTAGTGTTTTCATGTATGTAGATGTGATTATGTATAATTGTTTTTATTGTACTTATGATAGTTTATGGCCTTTTTGATAAATTGCTAAATTATTATTGAAATAAATGCCCATTTCATATAATTTTTGCAATTCTGTTAAGCCACTTTTTAATCTTGCATAAGTATATTCTATTTTAAAAATAAAAATGTTGAATGCTTTTAAATTACTATGAAGTGAAGAGGGTTATATATATATATATATATATATATATATATAATTTTCTTCACATATTATTCCACAGTATTTTTCCTCACATGTTGGTACTCTCTTGTGCAAATAAACATGGAATGAACTACATCAAGAGAAATATATTGCACTGCAAAGTGAAGAATTCTAATCTTAAAATAAATATTCGATTTGTTATTTAGTTCAGTGGTTAAAAATTCCATTTGCAACATCACTTCGATTTGTTTACTGTTGGGCTGAGGAACTAACTTCAATTAAGTGGTGTTAAAAGCAACTGAATATTAGCTGTTAAAAATTTGACTGAAATCGTCTTGTGTGAGAAGCATGTTCTTTGAATTTCCATCAGCCTAAAAGACAACTAGACGACTTTGAAAAATACTCGAAATCGACAAAAACCTATTTGAGTTGAGGTAGTAAACAAGGAAGCAAGTATGTTGATAACAAATATAGTAGAATCCATGAGAAAGGATCCACAATATGTTTAGACTATTGGCATTCTTATAAAAATAAGGTCTCAAAAGAGCAAGTTAAATCACCATAAATTCCAAATACCAATTGGTAGATTTAACTACAATCGTATACATGAAAAATATTAAGAGACTGGATACACAAAGATGAGAAATAAGATAAAGGGATACTGATCTCTTCATATCTAACCAAATCTATGTGGCGGAAAACATTAGTACAACAAAATTTATTCAAGACTTAAAACATTTGTGGAAATATTGCTGCCTCTAAGATTTAGCTTAAGAGGCCGCTAACTTATGTAATTAATAAAAATGGTATTTACACATAAGATTCATTTATCTATTTTTCTATTTAAATATATTTATTTTATATTTTGAATTTCATAATTTATTATTGTTAGTTCTTGCAATATTGTTTTAGAATGGAAAACAATACTGCAAATTAGTTGAAATAATTAGTTTCAGATACACTATTCGAAAGTTTATAAAAAATCTTTTGCTAATGAAAATTTTAAATTATGCAAATTAATACTGAGCATATTTCAACAGAAGTGATCTAATTTTGAGTCAGCAATTTAATGAATCTTATGTAATTTAAAATATTAAGCATTCTTTTATCTAATTTCAATTGTGATATATTTATTGTTTGTTAAAATTGTGATTTTTTATATTTTTTAATGTTACTTTTTACAGGAATTTTTGTAGTGACTCTTAATCCTTTTCAAAACTAATACCATTGATTTACAAAACTGTCAAAATTACTATTGAATACTGATTTTGTGGATTAACAAACTTTCATAACAGTTTTAAGATATGTAATGAATCAAACAAGCAACAGTTGAAAAGGTTATAATAAAAATGCCTTTATAAATCTGATTGATTTTATTTTTTAAAATATACCAAGTTAAAAAAAATAGTGAAATATAGAAGCAATGATTTTATTTAATTTGCTATAAAACAAATAAAGGCAGATAACAAGTATTTGCATCAGTTAAATATATTTTATAGAATACCTAACCTTTACAGTCTTATTTCTTCAGTCGGATTTATTCATAATTTAAGATACAAATTTATGAAATTTTAATTATATTTTATTAAAATACTTGCTAAAATCTCATAATTCATACACAAAGTTCAGAAAAACACTCCGTTAATTTTTCAAGTGTTAATGTGAAAGCTATTTATTTAGGTATGATTTATTTTTTTAAAAAAACCATTCTGAACTTAACTATTTTAATTTCAAAGGCGTGCTTACATCATGTGATATAATTTCATATCATTTATATTACCCAAGAGCACTTTCCTTTTAATGTGTCCAGCTTTTTTAATATGATAAAAGTGATTTGAAATTTTTCATTTAACATGATAGTGATCAAACATTTTTTACTTGAAAATTATGAACAATTAGATAATATGTCAATTCTACATATTATCTAATAATGCAAAAGGGACCAAAATTAAAAGGTAAAAAAAGTATTTTATTGTGATATGTATGCATAATTGCATGAATGTAATGACTTTAAAAGTAGAAGTCTTAGATTACTGAAAATTTACAACTACGATTTCTAATTAATTTATTAATAGTGACTAAGTTAACTATCTTCATTGTTAGCATTTTTTAACAGATAACATAAATTATTAATTTTAAAATATAATTTATTTTATTGTTTAAAGAACTTACTGTGCATTATGAACTTTATTGATCAATTTTTTAATTTAAATAATTTATGTTTGTTTACTCTTATTTTTTATGTGAATATATAAAATTGCTCAAAATCACATCCACTGATAATAAATTTTTATTGGTAGTATATATTATTGCTATCTATGAGAATGGAAATATTTATTCTACTTTACTATTTTATTAATTTTTCCTTATTGTATCAATATTTTTTGAAATTAATTTTGGATTTAATGTATTTTATAAGAATTAATCAACCTTGATATAAAGAGTCTTAAACTCTAGAAAAACAAGTTGGAATTTTTACCCAAGACAAATATATTATTTTGTATAACTATATTTATTAAACTTGTTGCACTTAATGATGTGTGTTTATTTGAATTAGCATCACACATGTTCAGTTTATTTTAAAGAACTATAACATTATTTTTTCATTTAAATTAATCATTTTTAATTTTCAAAATCTTACTTGCCTTTTATTGTTACATAAATTGTGAACTCAATTACCAACTTAGAGATAAGTTCCAAAATTATGACAAATATTGCTTCAAAGTTTAGAATAATTAACTATATGTAAAGAATTGCGAGATTTTAATCTGTTCTCCCCCAAAAAACTTTAAAATATCAATATTATATAACAATTTTAAATACTGTGCTAAAAACTATATAAGTTTGGACAAAGTATTTAAGCATATATTATGTTAATATTTCTAGGAACATGATCATAAAAAATATTCTACATATATCAAGATAAAAAAAAAAGTAAGAACTTAAAATTTAAATGTCATTATAAAAAAATTTGTTTATTAATTACTCAATGAACATTTATGTAATTGATAAAAATGAGGCCAATTATAGTATTGTATTCAACTATGAAGCAGAATAAATTAAAAATGATTTTATACATTATAAATAAAATTATAATAAAAGTTCTGAAAAAATTCTTAACTAGATTCATTGTTTCTTTTATCTTTGACTCAAAACAACTGACGTTTGTGCCGCCAATGGTACGATGGACAGTATCTTTACTGACAAAGTATCATGACTTCACTCCCACATCTCCTTAGTATCCACTGATGGTATTCTAAAGTATATTCTTAGTATGCAAAAAACAACCAATGCTACATCTGAGATGTTGGAGCCTGTACTTTTTCCAAATCGTCAATGTCTTTTATAGGCCATGCTACTCCAGAATAACGTGAAACTTTGCATGACAATATTTAAAAAAAAATTTTTCCATCAAATTATATTACTTCCTAGGCCTGCTTGTTGTTTCGATCGATTGTCAATCTAAAACATATGCCTATGCTTGCCCTATTATTTCGCCAGGATACATCACTCTCTGCCACATTAAATTACCTTTGGCAACATGAAGCCACATAGATTGCTGTATTCCAAGGATACATCTGATGCTTGTTATTCAATGCTAAACATGTGGTGGCAATTATAGCTAACAATGCATCTCATTTACAGTTATTTTTATAATCCAAACTTAACAAAAAGCACTTTGCTGCAATGTCTGTGACCTTTCTTAATGTTACATTTTGGAGGACCAACATTATAATTTTTTACAGAGTTGTATATTCTGTTGAAATACATAGATTCTAGATTAACAATTTGTTGTGCTTGATATTAAGACAGTAATGCTGACAACTGACAAAGTGCTTAATTCTTGAATCATCGAAATGTCTCATAACAATAGAACAAACCATTTTTAAATTTATTTGGAATACAAATAAGCAATTTATTATGCAAGAGTTAAATTTTATTTACTTTTGATATTCTAATAGTAATTGTAAAATTAAACTGTACGATGTAAGTTTAATGTTTATCACACAATTTAAAAGAATTGTGAAATTACATGTTGAAAGTTTATCTTAATCCCAAAGAATTATAAAAAGTAGATTGTGTGTGTGTGAAATTTCTCCTGCTTGTTTTTTAATCACTAATTAGGAATGCAGACAGTGTAGAAAAAAATTGGAAATTTAAAGAAAAAACGATTTTCAGAACAAAATTGACAAAGGTATTTTATGTTGAATGCTTTGAATTTTAAATGTTTCACTAAAAAAAGTTTCTCTTTATTACACAGCTTTATATTATATAATGATTTATAAAATACATAACTATAAAACTTTTCATTTAGTTCATATTTCGTCGCCTTTAGAAATAACATTCTCTTAAAAATGATACAGAACTAATAAATATCTAAGTTCATTAGAAATCACTTCTTATACATTAAAATTTATTTACATAATATATATATATATATATATATATAAAGTAATGTTTTCATAGTTGAAAATAATTAAAATGGCACTTTCAAATACATAATTTATATTGCATTTGATTTAAGTTTGGTAATTTTCGATTT
Source organism: Latrodectus geometricus (assembly GCA_026290005.1). Taxonomy (NCBI): domain Eukaryota; kingdom Metazoa; phylum Arthropoda; class Arachnida; order Araneae; family Theridiidae; genus Latrodectus; species Latrodectus geometricus. The sequence goes on along the minus strand of JAPDSC010145916.1, from coordinate 431,943 downwards.
TAAGATAAAATTGATTTCAGATTTACTTCTCTATTGAATCATCTATGGAATTATTATGTTAGAGCTAAATGTATTCATAAAAAAATCTTAATTATATATTCCTAGAAAGTTTTAAAGGAGTAGTGTCAGATGAAAGTACTGGTTTACAGAATATATGAAAAAATTAAAACATTTAAATATTATAATTTAGCTTGATTTTAATTATGTAACAATTTCAATCATCATGTATCACAATTGAGAATTTGAAATCAATATATGTCTAATACATATAAAAATTTTATAAAGTTGAAATGAACTTGATATTCCTTGAATTGTGTATCAGATAATGCATGAAGCAATGTCTCTTATGTTCAATATTTTTGTGAAACCACACCATCATCAAAGTACTCCTTTTTTTAAATAACAGCAACTCAATTAACTTTCATAATTTCAGCAAATTTTTATTAACTTCTTTATAGCGATAACTTTAGGAATTTCTGCTGTTTTAAATTAGGTGATAGCTTACATTGGAATATAAACTGATCTGCCACCATTTGTCATTAAAGTTTTTTTTTTTTTTTTTTTTTTTTTTTTTTTTAAATACATTTGCAGATACAAAATAACATTGCAAAAAGTTTTCTATAACAAAAATCTATTTTTTCACCAAAATTTACAGCATTAATATTCAATTTTGAAATTTTATTTCTAGTGAATAATAAAAATTTAAAAACACTTTGTGGTGAACAATTGACTCCTAAATTATAATTAGGAGTTTCAAGTATTTATCTAATTTTTCTTTTACAGTTTGGCTTATAGTTATTAAGACATTTATTTAAAAAAAAAAATCCAAATCATTATCAACTACTGAGTGCTTGAGATCAAAATCAAACAAATTGTTGAATTGATATGTTACTGTATTTATCATTCTATTAAAAGCTTTATTTAGTTGTAATATTGGGGCACATTTATAGAAATTTTGTCTAGTATCTAAATTTCTACAATATTTTTGCAGTAATAATAATTAGAACTTATAGTTTGGTTTGTTTGTCGCTCAACAGTTACTTTTTGCACTCAAAAGCTAATTAGACCAGGACAACCAATTTAAAGTGGATTCCAAACCACTACAAATATTTATGCCACAAAAGTGGGATTTGAACTTACAAAAGTTGAATTGAAGGCAAGAGTTCTAACCACTTGGTTGCTATCTTGACTATAGTTGCTAGCTAGAATTTACTTGCTAGAGACCACTTAGTTGCCACAGTTAGACCACTTAGTTGCTAGCTAGAATTTATCAATTTCCAACAATACATTATGTGAAATACTGATGACTGAAAATATTTTCAAGCCATAACATTTGTGTTAAATCTAATTTGAAATTAATGTTTTGCAAAAAGCAAAACTCATTAGTAGGAGTAGCCTTCACACTATCTACATTTTAGTATGGATTTTATGTATTTCAAACAATTTTAACGTACAAGAATGCATTTCTTAAGTGAAACTATAGAGTTGCCCCATACAGTAAATTAATTTTTTACAGATATGGTGTAGATTTATTGTTTGAAATTTTCTCCATAAATTATGGTAAAAAAATCTCAAAATTTTAAGTATTAACAAGGAAAAACCCTAGAAGTATTAGTTTTCTTCTTTGCTTAATGAATCTAACAAATGTTAATATACATAAAAACTAAAAAAGGAAGTTTAAAAATTTTATTTTAATCTTATTTTTATCACAAGACCAAGATTAATTTTTTTAATAAAAAGAGCATGATTATCACTGAAGCCGGCAGTTTCTTTTGCAAGTGCCTGGCCAGGGCCGGAGGCTATTAAGTCTAAATCCATGAATTTATCAAAGTATCAACACATTGTTTAATTATGGTCTGTATGGAATTTGAATGACATATGCTTTTTTTATTTATTTATACAAATTTTAGTTACTTGAGTCATTTCTTGTTTCAATATATATTTCATTTTCATTACTTACTTTAAAGACTTAACATTATATATATCAGATAACTAAATATGTTGTGGAAATAATCAAAGCTTCCAAAATAACTAACGCTCTAGCGAAAATAAAACTCCCCAATTACTATTCACAAATACCACATACGAATTTAAAGAGCCATCAAAGCATTTATTTCCCCCGATGTTTATATAATCGAAAATCTTCTATTCACATGCGAGTCATAACCATATGGACATACTATGCCATCGTGTGGCGAAAATTAGTTTTTAAAACATTCTAGGGCACTGGTACTAATATGTAATGGCCAGGGCTGCATGAGAAAAGGCTTTGTCACGCCTATGTGTTGGCCGTAAAATGAGTGTGTTTCTTACTGGCACATATATGTCACAATAGAAGCAAAAAAGTTAATTATAATTGGTTATAAAAATATTTTACAATAAAACTCGTTAAACATAGTTTTATTTAAAGCTCTTTTAATGTAAAATGATATTGAATTAAAAAATTTGTTTTTGCAACATAATTTGGATTATCTCATTACCTATTTCTCAATTTTGACTTTTAATTTGTTTTCTTATCTTTAAATTTCTTTCAAAAATCAAAATAATTACATTTGTAATTATATAAATATCAATTATTTAATCGTTTTTATACAATTTATTACAATTCAAACACATACATAGTATAGATTCGTCTTATATTCTGTAAAATTAAGTTTGAGGATAAAATATATACAAGTTAAAAATTCAAATAAATATACACATTTAAATACAATGATTTGATAAAAAAAATTGTACATTTATGAAGATTCAGGCACTTGTGAATTCAATATTTTACAAATTGAAGAAGTCCATAATTACAAATACAATGAAGAGGAAAATGATCAATAATGTGATAAGAGTTAAATATCCAATTGATGCTGAAAAATAAATATTTTTATAAGTTCCAATAAACAAATATTTTTTTTAAAAAAAAAACATACATAATAGCATACATTAATATGTATTACTTGAAATTATATGCATAGTTTTGTGTGATTCTAAGTCCCTTAAATTTTATCACTGGTATGAAACATAGTGCATTTTTAAAACACAGATATATACATTTTGAACAATTTTTTTTTTAATCATTTAAAAATAATACTACATATTTGTTATTATTATAATCATTAAATGCACGCTTTTTATAATCAAAATATATTTCAATAACCATTCACAATTAAAATTATCAAAATTCATGTACTAGTCTATAAGCATGATTAAGATGCATCGCTTAATAAGTAAATTTTAATTTTTAAAAAGGAATTAATTTTAGTTTTATTTATTAAATATAAAAATGAAAGTAAACAATATAAAAAGAATACAAGATGTTAAATTACCTTTCATAGGAATATGATGTATAACAACATGGTTGTCAACTGATATGCTAATTAAGGAGGCTTCTTGACCGCCAGTAATTCGACGCGATTCTTCTCGGGTTGGTAAAAATTCCAATCCAGTTACAAAGATTCCATGAGCATGGTCTACTGTATAAAGTAGCTAGTTTTGAAATAAAAATAGAGCTGTAGTCAAAGTCATTTAATCATGCTTTATGAATTTTTAAATGAAAATTAATGGAGTTCAACCTGTAAACTAAAAGCTATGTATATCTTGACACCTCCATCTTGAGTGCCTAGTCCTATAAAATGACCATTATCACTGCAAAGTAAAGTGATGAAAAGAATTATTTTAATTATAAATAAGTAATGTATATTTGACTAAAAAAATTTTAAATACAAAAATTTATTAACTTTGATAAATGGTTTATAAATGGAAAAACTAATTCATAAATGTATCAAAAAGGTTTGCATTTGTTCCTCACTCAATGGTCACATTTGCACATTATAGTTAATTGGACCACAAACACAAAGGTATTAGGTTTTAAAATGTAATTTGAATTACTATAAATATGGTGGGAGTCAAACCAACACAATAAAACTGAATACCAGTTCCTAATTAATCAGCTACCAGTTTGATGATTGATCATAAAAATGAGAAGATGTTTCTAAAAGGTAACAAAAGCAAATTTTCATAAAATTTACACCACAATGAATATAAAATAAAGATTTAGCAAAATAGATTCAATAGATCTGTAATCATAAATTGATGTCCAGGTAAAATTTCTGTAAAAAATTTATATATATAATTTGGAAATGTATAACTAAGTATTAAACATACAAAATTGTAATATCAATATTCATACAATTTTGTATTC
>JAPDSC010145916.1:395708-419142 GCA_026290005.1 Latrodectus geometricus | reverse complement strand
TTTTTTTTTTTTTTTTTTTTTTTTTTTTTTTTTTTTTTACAAAAAGTAGTTTCACAAATGTGATTGTTTCAGTAAAATATGGTTAAATTATTAGCATCAAATATTTTTATAAGTCATGAATAACTTATATAACTCCTAAATAATTTTTAAGAGATTTTAATTGCAACTTATTCATAAATTAAGTAAGCTATAAATTTTGTCTTCACCATTAATAAATTTGATACTATGTTTACCCAATGGGCTGGTTTAATTTGGTCTCTTTTTGCACACAAGATTTAATTAAACCTGAACTGCAGTCAAAAATGGACTTTGAATTACTATGAATATCCATACCAAAGTTGGGAATTGAACCCACAAGTAGTTGAACTATGCCCACCAAACTAATATAAATTTCTGAAAACTATCAGTCTAACATGAATTTCTGAAGACTAAAGATTTGGTTTACCACTCTATAATAGGTGAATTAGCCTTCATATCAAAACTACGACAAATTTACTAAATTTCAAATCACTACAATCATCAGAGATAAAAATCAAATCCCTTAACTTTAGAAGTGAAAACCAAAGAGCTAACTATTAAGCTTCCAAGAGTTAATTATTGATAGAGTATAATAGAAATTTTAATATTCTTCATGGGGGAAAAAAAATGTTACATGGTATAACATTTAATTCATTACCATTTAAAAAAATAATATTTGATATAACACACAATATAATTTGGTTTAAGTTAATCTTACACATAAGTTTTATAAAATAACTTTTTAAAAAAAATATATTACAATCGTTAATTAGAATATTTATAACAAGTTGAACTTTTTTAATACATGTATAAATATTTTAAAGTAAATATTAAGTTATTATTTTTCATAAAAATTTATTTTACAAATAAAAAGTCAAGAATATTATTATCATTGCACATTTTGTTGAAAAAAGATTCTAAGAAAGTATGCTTTTAACAATAAGATAGGTAAGTTTTAACACCGATCATTTAACAACTTATAAATTCTGCAAATAAATTGAAGGACTTGAACAATTCTTTAAATACTTTAGAGTATAATGATACCACTTAACAGTAGGAAAATATGAATCCAAAAAATGTTAATAAAAGCTAACATAAAATGTATCATAAATTAATGAAAAAAATTACAATTTTAAAATAATTTAAAATATTAAACCTAAAATAATTATATATTAAATGTTAAAAATAAAATCACTTAAAAAATATTACTGAACAAATTATTTCAAACTTTTAAAAAATTTAGGTTAAATGGGTGATGGCACAAAATCCTTTCAATAAGAAAAAATGTGGCAAACATGAATTTTTGTCAACAATAGAAAACTAAACCAAATAAATGGCAGTTACTTTGAAAAATCATTTGTGTTTCTTTAAACCAAAGTTTAATTCTAATAGTTATTTCTTTGCTTTTACACTTTAAAATGAGAACATTTAAAACCTACACATCTATTAGAGAACTGAATGTGATTGTTTTGGTTGTCAATATAATTATTCTTTTTAGGTTTTCTATTTAAATACCTTAATTTTGTTGTTAAAATAATGAATTTAATGTGTAAGTTTAGCTATTTTAGCCACTAATGAAATAATATTTTCTGCCACAGATGTCTTTTATTGTATATTATAGCACTTATATCAACATTTTTAATTAATTCAATCTTCATTAAATATACATCAAGAATCAATTGAAATGCCTTGGTGCCCATTTGCATCTACTTTCCCATTAGATAGTATTTTACACAACTACCACTAAATAGTAAAAAAGGTTTTTTTCATACATAGTATACTTTTTATTTTATTCCTATAATTCTTATAACAAGCATATGAGAACAAAATGATCTTTTAATAAAATGAAGCAAAAATCTACAATTAGGAAAAATTAAGCAAGCACTTTGTAGAATGTTTTAAAAGTACTTTAGGAAATTCATTTAAATTTAAAGCAACAAACCTATTCAAATTACAATTTTAAAGATATATATTGCAACAAAAATGATCAAGATTCAAAGCATTCGAAATAACACAATGCAACGCAAAAGATTAACAGAATTATAATTTTGAAAAGTAATGGCAAAATAAAGAATTTGCATCATTTAGATACTTATAAATATTTTAAAAATGAAATGAAGACCTACTATGACATTTGGTATACCAGTTTTAGATCCTCCGCCGCCACCAGCAACAAGAACATGCCTTTCAGTCAAACATTGTACTGTATACAAAGGAAAATTTACTCTAGCCAACAACTGACTCTGTTTTTTAGGACCCATATTATGAAACTGACTGCAGGAACCTAGTAAAATCATACATTTATTTAGCGAGACCCGATAAAAGTTTAGGACAAACAATTTTACACCAACTCAAGTTTTCAAATATTCAATTGAAAATATGCTTCAGGGATGAAGTACTTACGGAAAATTAAAATAATGTCATGCAAACTTAGGAATTAAAATTAAACAGTAATGGTGAAACAATGCATATGGTCTGAATAATATCTAACATTTAAAATCATATAAGCATTGCCGGCTACACATTCACAGGCTAGAAACAAGTTTTGCTTTAAGACCGTCTGCTCTGCAGTTGTGGCTAAACCAGTCAACGTGTCGAGTAGGTATTGGTATCCAGGCTACAGTTTGATAATCAATCAACATTTCACAAATTGATTTATTTGAGAATCGAAGTCAACTCTGTGCTGTCATTCTCCCAAAACGAGACCACGTCTTACATTAATTTTTTTTGAAAAAGATTTGGGACTTTTACACTTTTTATTTTTTCAAGGAATATTTTAACCCAATTTGCAGCATTTTTGAAAGTGCTTAAGTCTCTACTAAACTTTTTCGCGATTCCTTAATTAGTCAGTTCAGCAGACTGACATAATAAATACATTTCGATTGATTTAGGCCTATCTTACTTTCTGCTATTTTTGTTAATTAACCAAGGAATTAACGGCTACTACTCGCTTCGTCAGGTGGGAAATAGCTGAACATCTTTTCTCTTTTACTGAAAGGATAGCTTCATGAGAAGCAATGAAAGACTTTCCATAAACTTGGTGTGAAGCGACGAATGCTTAAAGTGAATGGCACTGGAGTTACAGTATCCTAAAGATGCTTCTAGTATACTTGGCAATCTGTACTAGATTATCTTTCTTTACACAATTACTCAGGCAATGCTGGGTCGGCCTTATTTTCTGAGATTTAAAACAACTACGCAAAAAGCAAGTAAAACCTCAAAGGTAGACATGTCTTTTCAAGGTAAGGAAATACATAATAAATCAACTATAATAGTTGAAATCACTATTTTAGTATCCGAGGTTGGAGTGACACATAGTCTACCAACGGTTGGAAAAGAACAGGAAGCGATTAGTTGATGGACTACCTCTCTAGAAACCATAATGAAAACAATATTCACACGATGAGACTTTTCAACAAAACTCGAAAATGAAACAAGAACAAGGAAATGGAGCATTATATTGTATATGAATGTGATGTCCTTGCCCTTATACGGTTGGTTACTTTAGGTATTCTTGATACTAAAGAAATACATCTCCACTTCATAAGAGTCTTTCCCGTCTTCATAAATAAAGTAGGAGACCCTAATAGACGGAACTAGGTTGCTTTGGATTTGAAACTTGGTACAAGATGCTTTTAGCAGAGGTGCCTTTTAATAATCAAATCCAACATAGAAGAAAATCCCAAATTCCATACTAAACTTTTTTATTTCATTTCCTCACTGGTCCTAACTTCTCATTTTGAACAGTAAAGAAATTCTTCTTAAGTAAATTAAACTCAGCGACACTAAACAAAGATTTTTTTCCATTTAAGCTGCCAGCAAGGCTATAGAAACAAAATCATCAGTGATTCTATTCTATATATTCGTACGACCTTACAAATTCGGCTTCGAAACCACCCCGTAAATTTTTCTCTTATTTTATTTTCAATATAATCATTATTTACTCCTATATCAAGAGAGTTTGAAGGTATACACTTACTCTTGCAGGAATCATCATTATATTTTTCTGTGAGGAAATGTTGAATGATGTATTGAAAAATTGCAGGCTTGAAAATTGACCCACTTTTTTATCATTGCTTGTGTATACCAAGCACTTTTAGAATTCTCAAAAACATAGATAACTGAAACAAATTCGATTTTCTGTTTCAAATCCTTAAGATAAGCGGATATTCTTTCTGTCGAACAAAATTATTGAAATACGCAAGATTCTAATGCATGCACTTCTGTAACCAATAGAGGGAATGTATATCAATGTTGCACCTGACTAAAGTAGTTTGAGACTTTGGTGTAGAGTGGAAGGTGTAGTGTCTACGGTGTCGACAAGACAGTGGTTTAAAATTACAAATTGATTGATTTAATAGGATTTTATCAATTATTTGCTATTAATTGAGATTCTAGATTCTGTGTGTTTAATAGTATATTATTAAATACTTAAAAAAAAAAAAAAAAACTAAATTTTATGCATGGCGGTGTCGTTATTGTTCAAGAACTTAAATTTAAGCCCAGCGAACAGCACAGTGCTTAGCACATTTTTAAGAACTCTATTAACAGAAAATATGTTGAAAAGATACAAGAAAAAATGTTTATCTACGTAATCTAGACTCACGCTTATTATCGGACAGAATTTCATTGCTATATTTGATTTATTCATAGATACAATACATTTTTCAACTTTTTCCACAGTCATTCATAATTTCAACCAGACGGTATAAAATAACCTATACATTTACTATTAAACATACGTTGCAAATACGTGCATTAAATATATAGAAGATTCTAACTTATTCCATTTATTACATAGTTTCACGCGTGTCACATTTGGCAATTATATTATCTGGACTTTTTTTCAGGTCTATAGTAGAAATCACAAATCACATTCCATGATAACATTCCGCTTAGTACACATGATGAAATAAACAAGATTGAAATGGGAATCAAAAACTATAATTTTTGGAAAATTATATCCATCTAAAAATAAATGGTTTTTCTTAATTAAAGTTTGACAAAGCAGAGAGAATATCCAAAGGCCGTTATAAAGTGTATCTACATCCACCACGATTTACATCAAAGTGGATGTTTCATAAATGATAGATTAAATATAGATAACTTAATGTAGGAAAATTGGTAAACTCTCAACGCCACTGCGGACAGATGTACGTGCAGATAACAAATTTTCAGTCATTCAACAATGGCTGGGATTTAACTCGGGATCTGGCATTACGAAGAACAAAAGCATTCGGTGAAACTATGTGTGTGTCCAATCCATCAAGATCTAGCGGCAGCTAGATTAGATCCATTGAACCATTAGCACTAGCAAAGTCTAGCACCAGAAGTGGACTCGCATGGACATCTTCTAAAGCTAATCCTAAACAATCAAAGATGTGTTCACGGGAAGCTGGCAATAGGTGACACTAAGAACAAGTACGGAAAACCTTTCTGCTAGATTCGTAGATCAAGCATTTCAAATTCCTAATGAGTAATCTGGACACAGCCGTTTGATCTATTCTGTCTCCTTCAAATTCCAAAGCTACCCCCCTATGGGCTTTTCCTACTAATCCCGGGATGGTCGGTGAATCTGCCTTAACTAATGAAAATTTTGACATCATTTTATACAGCAAGCAATCTACCAACAGGAAAGCCGTCTTAAAAAGCTGCTTAAAGCAACTACTCTGTCAGACTAGTAGCAAACGAGAGTGAATTCCCCGGCGAAAGAGTGACGTCAGAAAACGTTACAAAATAAGTGTTCCGAGAGACGCTTTTTGCATTCAAGAAAGTTAAAAACATCGGCATTGGTGACAAAAATAATTATTTATTTTTTCTACCTTCAAAATAATGCTTATGATTAAATTTATTAAATATTTTTATGAGGAAGATTAAATTATATAAATATTTATAGAAGTCTTCAAAATAATTTTTTAAATATTAAACATTACCTTTGTATTAAAAAATTTAATTAATTATTAATTATAAATAAAAATAATTAATCTTTTCATTCAATTCTTTCTTTAGAAAGTTTCTAAATTTTATGTAGATCGAAATTATCTATGGGACTCAAAAGAAAGAAATCCTATTGACAAATAAATAAAAAATACTTTTGGCAAATAAAAAAAAAATCATGCTAACAAATCAATAAAATAAGCTATTGGCGTTGCAAAACATTTGAGAAATCCATAACAGCTTATAATTGGTATCAATATTAACTATGGATTTTTATGAAAAGGAAATAAACTGAAATTAAAACTCTTACTTTTCTTATATTTAAATGTACCTTTAAATTAATTTAGATAAAATGCACAGAAAAACATATTCAATATTTAAATATACTTTATTTAACATCATTGAAAAAATTAATTCTTGTGTGTAACTGAAAAAAATAATTATTTTGTTACGTATTGCATGTTGCTGAGGTTCTTCAGAGATGTTATACAGTTTTTCTTAATATAATAATTTCAATTTTATATTTAAAAAAAAAAAAAAAAAATTTAGAGGATTTGTAAATAAATATTACTTTAATTAAAGTAATATTTATTAACAAATCATGTTTATTGTTCTGAGCCAAATTAAGTTTAAATTATTCAACAGAGTATATATTTGTATTGAGGATTAATATCTTAGAAAGCATTTATTGAAGTCTGTATGTATGAGTACCATTTATTTTTGGTCACATAATTAAAAAATTAAAAGTAAACGATATATATATATATATATATATATATATATATATATATATATATATATATACGGCTCAAAACAGTTAAAGGATATTGCGGTTTTAGGTGGATTTTGTGGCTGGGAAACTTTTTAGCGGATAGATACATGGTCGACAGACGTAGTAGGTTACATGAGAATAAATTACACATGTTTGGCGGAAAAAAAATTGTTTGCATTTTATTGCGCATTTGTGTACAAAACGAAAAAAATACAATTTGTGCATATGAGAAAAAAAAAAAAAAAGAATAAGAAAAGGTGTTTTCTTCAAAGGAAATAATTTTCAATAGGGGGTATGGTTTCCAAGGACAACCAGCAACGTTGAACACCATAGAGGCATTACTCTTATCATTTCAATAAAATCATTTTCCATTTCTTTTGTCCATTCAACACAGATATTTTCCACTTTCAAGTATATATATTTATCATATGCACTCATTAACAATAATGAAAACATGTTACTTCTTGGCATCTTATTATTTCCGCTTGGCGAAAGTAAAAGACAACACCAGTTCCGTTAATCATCTATTGGCGATACGAATTGCTCGAGTTGCTGCTGCATGCACAAAAAAATTGCACATTTTCGGCTATTCATAACGCCAATAACTTTCATTTGGCATAAAATTTGGCGAAAACTTGGCAATGATCAAATTTCAAATGCGCAGCTGTAAAAAAAATCTGAAATATCATTGGACGACGTGTCCGAGTTGCCCAAAATCGAGCTGTGACGTCACGTAATGTTAAGTCTATGGGAGTTGCTTAAACTGAAATATCGGCAACTCTAATGTAATAGGGGCTTTAGGGACTATAATAGGTCTGAGGATCTCATCCCTATATCGGCGACCAGTCAGAGGTCCTTCTCGAATGATATAGAGGTCTGTGCGCCAGTCAATGGAGAACCCACCATACACCACCACTCCTCCACCGCCAAATCTGACACTTTCGTGCAAGATTATTTCTACTGCCACGGTCACTCCAGAGGAAAATACGCCTATTATCATGATTAACAGAAAAAAAGAATCGTCAAAAAAAAAAAAAAAAAAAAAAAAAAAACATTGCTCTATTCATTTCTTCGCCAGTAGTTCACTTGCTCTGTTGCCCACTCCCTGCGATCTAAGCGATGCCTTGATGTTAGTTTAACACTACCATCGGTCGGCGAGCACACAAACCTACACCATGGAGCCGGTTTCGAACAGACTGAGTTGAAACCGTTGTGTCAGTAGCCGAGAGGTGTTGCTGGAGAAGAGTAGCGTTCATATTTCGGTGTCTCAGAGCCGTTAACACTAAATAACGATCTTCATTGGGCGTTGTTGCCTGTCAACGACCTTGCCCTGATCTTCGGCCTGCACTTCCAGTCTCCAAAAAACGGTTCCAAATCCTGGAAATCACACTGTGTGACACTTCAATGGTTTGCGCTACTTCGGCTTGAGTTTGGCCCCCTTCTAACCTACAAGAATTCTCCAAGCTTCTGAATCTGTTAAATGACTTCTCTGAGACATCGTACTTATTGAAACAAAGCACTCAATGAATGCCAATCATCCTTGTCTTCATAGTTTTTTATTCAGTTGAAAGTCAAATTTCATTCACTGCCGCTAAAGCGACGTTCTTGACTTCGAACTCAAAATTAGCATACTTCACAGTTTGAAAATCAGAAAAATTTGCATTTGTGATTCTTATCTCCCATATTCGGCAAAAAAAAAAAAAATTCGCTTATATCTTTATTTTATATAAAACTTACAGTATCCTTTAACTGTTTTGAGCAGTGTGTATATATATATACATGATAGCAATCCATTTCGTTAAATATAAGGAAATTTAATGAAAATTAATTGTTGTTGGAGAAGTGACTAAATTTAATACATGAAATGTTAATGAAATATTCACAAATTTTGTTAAATAAGAATATTTTTCAAAATTTTCTAAAAAATTATCAAATTTTAAAAACATGTCAAGAAATCACAGATTCTGAGTTTCAATATAAATAAATTTAAAAAATATATACATTAGTAAATCAAATGCTTTGTTAAATAAGCAGTCAAAATTTCTCAAAACTTATATTGCTCATCAATCAAAATGTCTAGTTTTAGTCACGGCGCATTTGGCATGAGTTCGCTGGTCTAAGATCTTACCGGCGAAATCGCACTTGTTTGCTACTGGCTTTATATAGAAAAAACATATTTATGTATCGCAAGGAGGACAGAGGAAACTGTGACAGGCATGCATGCTCAAATCTATACAACAGCAATTACCCATTTAAAATAATATAAATTTTTAGTATTAGATATGCTTTTCTGAAACTGATTTTTCAACGCCAAAACATGACTCGTCAGAATTGCACAAATAAGTTTTTGGGCAGTAAAAAATGTATTTTTTTTTTTTTTTTTAAGAACTTTTTCAAAGTCTGTAAATTAATGTACTTAAATACATTATGTATATTATTTTTCTTGAAATTGATTTGTTAAAATTAAATAACATATAAAACTTTATTACACAGTTGGCCAGCACAAATTCAACACCCTTAAGGAAGCACGCAAATAACATGGAATTTAAAACATGCATTAACGGAGGTGAGATATGCAAATTATAAGAATTTCAGCGCAGATGCATATCACTCGCGCCTGTGGCACCACTTCAAAGTGCTATTTAAGGCTTGAAGATTTCAAGGATTTCAAGTTCGGCAATGTTTCTCTCGTGTATTTTTTTTTTTTCAAAGAAATGATCAGTTAGGCCTCGTAGAAAACAGCGATCATTTTTTGTTCAAGTATCCGAGTTCGACAAAGAGAGGACAGTGGCCTACCGAGATTGCGGATTATCTTTCATGGAAATCGGTAATCGCGTTGGACAAACCAAACAAATATAATACGGATATGTGATCATTGGATGCAGGACGGTAAGACCGATCGACGTGTTCCATCGCATCCACTTCAGAGCACCACTTCACGCGATGAAAGACAAATTGTGCGCATGGCAGTGACGGATCACTCAGGCACATCATAAGCCATAGCACAGCACATTCAATGTGTAACGCATCATCCAGCGTCTGCGGGTACCATTAGACCTCGCTCACAACAGAGTGGTCAGCCCGCCAGACGTACATGGCTTTGTCTATCTTTTACGCAGAACCACAGACGTCTCCCTGTCAATGGTGCAATGAAAGAAATATGTGGACGGCAGAGTGGAATGAAATTGTCTTTACTGACGAGTCACGCTTCAGGCTGCAACAGTACGATGGTCGCATTCGAGTTTGGAGACACTGTGGAGAGAGGATGCTGAACAGCTGCGTAATGCACCGCATACTGATTGTATTATGGTATGGGGGGTGGTATTGGATATCTTCTTGCACTCCTTTAGTATGCATTGCCTGTACTTTAAACAGCCAGGTCTACATCTCCGAGGTGTTGGAGCCAGTTGTTATTTCTTACCTTCAGGGCTTGAACAGTATCATATTTCAGATTAATGTATGACAACACGTGGCACGCATTGTCCAAGGGTTCTACATCAATCACCAGATTGAATTGCTTCCCTGGTCTTTCGCCGATAGAATACATGTGGTCTATGGTTGCTCAATGATTGACTCAGATTATATCCTCAACTACAACACCAGATCAACTTTGGCAACGTGTGGAAGCTGCTTGGTCTGCTATACCCAAGAACACATCCAAAGTTTTTTTGAACCAATGCCGAGTCGTGTGGCAATGGTGATCTCCAACAAAGGCAATTATTGTGGCTACCGATTTGGATAGAAACCACACTTCTCAGAAGTCTGTAAATTTAATCATTTGATACTTGGTCAACATGTTATCTACAAAATAAATTTTGTTGTGATATTTCTTGTCTTTTTTGGTGTTGCGATTTGGTTGGCCAGCAGTGTATATAAAGTTGAATTTTGTGAAGAATACTTCCATATATTGTTAAAATCATTCAATTATATATATATATATATATATATATATATATATATATATATATATATATAAATTCAGTACAAAATTATTTTAATAAGAACTATAAAGTAGCATACTCATCGAATTTTTTCTTTACCAAATACATTCTTAAAAATTATAATACTTCAGAACTTTAAGAATAGTAATGAATTTCGATTATATGGTTTTTGAACTGATCGATTCTTAAATGTCATAGAAAATTTACTTAAAAGTAAAGATGCTTGGACTATGTGTAGTTATATCTATATATTTTTCTTTTTTTTCAGAATAGAATATTTGAGGAGAGTTAGATCAAGAGCTAGGCAAGATTCCAGGTGTTCGCCATTCAAGAATAATTCTCTACTGTAATTCGTTCTACATTTGATTTCTAGTAGAATGGTTATTATTCCAATTATGTATTAAATGTCCTTCTTTCAAAGCCAAGCTGATAATCGAATAATTAGCATTTTCGGTTCCATAATTTGATTATGACATCGGTGTTAGATGTTTGTAGTAGTTCAGAATGCACTTTAAATTGGATATCCTAGTCTAATTAACCTACGTGTGCCTAAAATGACCCTTGAGTGACTAATGTAATCGCCTTCATATAACATGTAAAAAAAGTTTCCGTGGCACACTATTCCTTTAAGAATCAATCATGTTTTCTGGAGTTGGAGATCCACTTCCAGTAAGGCCAGCCGCAAACTATCGGCGAATTCACCGGAAACACCTAGCACAGCGAATTTACTGAGAATTCACTGCCGAAAGAAACTATAACGTAGTGGTTTGACGTCATTCTTTTGTTCAAGCAATGAAACTTGGAATTTGCTGAATAAAAGAAAGCCTGGTAGATGAAGGCACCGAAGATAGTGAGTTCGAATACCGACTTAACTGAGGATACGTTCACTAAAAGTGATTGAGCATGTTAAATAGGTAATGATCGCAATGTCCTTCAAGTTGAATGACTTCTATGGAGGTGGCGAGTCAGATATTTAGAAGTGTTCTGTTAAGTACCTGCTTCTAAAGTACTAATTAGTACTTTAGAAGCAGGTGGGTAGTGGAAAAAGCCGGGTGGGAGTCTTTAAGACTCCCACCCGGCTGTTTCCACTAAATTTATAGAGCCCAGCTCTGGGTTGAGTGCAGGTTTGTTTGTTTGGGTTTTGTGGCGCAAGGACCAAAAAGGACAAGCTGCGCCAAAAATTAAATTTTAAAGAAAATCTTTCTAAGCAAAACCCAAACTCAACGTTAAAAAGTTAAAACACAAAAATACGTGTATATGATTATATTAAAATGAAAATGGTTATAATGGAAAATGAAAGTAAAAATAAAAATTCATAAAATTGATGTTATAAAAATTTAAATAAAATGAAGAAATCCAATCACCCTTAAAAAGGCAAAAAAATTTCTGTGGGGTGGCTGCCCCACCAAATCATACATAGTTAAAATGTCTGTATCAAAAAATTTAAAACGGTAAATGTTAAAATATGGACATGAAATTAAAATATGAGTAACTGTATATGGTGCATCACACGTTTCACACCATGGATTTAATTCACTTTAAAACAAATGTCTGTGTGTGAAACGTGTGTGTCCGATACGAAGGCGAGTCAATCTGACATCTGCTCTTCGTATCGGTAAAACTGATGATGGAATGAAAGATGGGAATATGGCACGTAGTTTGTTGGAGACCTGCATATTCCAGGACTCCTGCCATAGAGAATTTACAAATCTTTTAACAACCCTTCTCACGTCGAAAATAGGGACAGATGAATGAAGTACGGACGATGCAGCTTTAGTGGCTGCATCTGCCTCTTCATTTCCCTTTAGACCTACATGACCTGGGATCCAACAGAAAATGATGTCATAACCCTTGCCAGCAAGGGAATCCAAAGCTCCGAAAATCTTGGACACAACTGGATGACAATTATTATAGTTTTTCAACGCTTGTAAAACACTCAAACTGTCAGTATACATACAGAGTTTATTAAATTGCTCTGTATTCACTAGCTGAAGGGCTTGATGGATAGCCGTAGCTTCAGCGGTGAAGACGGAGCAGGACGAATGGGGGTGGAGTGCAGGAAAGTATATACTGGTGCAACTACCAATTGATAGCGAATAATCCGTAACAGACGGAATATGTTGTGCCATAGTTCGTGATATGGCTGAGCTACCCATCAATACCAACCCCGCAATGTTTGTCATCACGAGCAGTGACGCAAAGATTTGGATGCGAAAGGTCTGTCTCTTCCACCAATACCTAGCTATCACAGATTCACCCCTCAGATATTTGGTTTCGTTTATCATAATCACGGATTTATTTGAAGGATAATCCATAATCCTTGTATGCGATTAATCCATCTTGGTTGAACTCCAAAATTTGCTCAATGTCTTTTATGAGGAAACAGCTTAAGAGAAAAAACATTGTCTTAATTTAAATTGCAACTTTTTTTCTCTTTGTATGACATTTACAGGTAAGTGGCACTGCAATTTCCACTGATGTGCGTACGTGCTGTAATGTTAATGATTTGAGTAACTCATCTTTAGAAACCTTGATGAAAAATTCAAAAGATTTACAAAGGTTGATGCCTTTTGGATAAACTGTAGTATTTATTTCAGCGAAAACTATTTAAATAGATTTTAATACAATCATCCATGACCTCCTTAATAGAATCATCTATGACAGAGTTCGGAGTAGAATCACCTACTATATTGAAGTAACGGTCTGCCCATTGACCAAACAAACTAGCTGACTCTGTTAAAGAGGATTTAAAAAATTGATCAATTTGTGTATTTTATACAATTAGCAAACACAAAATAACTTATTAATTTTTTACAGCCAAACGAGAGAAAAATATTTTAAAGAAATCAGAAAATAAACTTTATAAGTAATTTATAATCAATTATAGCTTATTAAAAATGTAATCAAATATGAAGTACACACAATAATTTGATATACTTGTTTAAATTAAAATAAACACAGATTCATATTATAAGTACATTGCACTAAATAGAAAGATGTTTATTTACCAACCAGGATAATTTTAAGAAGTTAGAAATTCAAAATTGAAACTTCAAGTGAAAGCAAAATTATGTAATATGTCTTCTATTAGGAAACCTTAACCTAAAAGCGTACGCTTTTAGGATTAGGCAGAATTATAATATGAAATACTGAATTACTACAATAGATTGGAATTTATATCTTAAATAATTATAATTTAATCAACAGACTTCAGCCAAATGTAATGCAAATATCCTTAAGGAAGTCAACGAATAACCAAATTCATAGGTCAAGAAGCTACGTATATGTAGCCTCAGTATAAGAACAACTTGGCATTTTATTCCACAATTTGCTTTACTAAACATTTTGAAATGCCATTATATATTGAAAAAAATTTAAAGCTTTATATTTAAAATGGTTACTTTCCAGAAGTAATGATGTTTGGTCATTTGAAAGGACATGGAACAAGTGAATAAATTATTACTAATGATACAAGAATGCCAGCTTTTGAGGGTCTTAGCATCCAACTGAAAACTTGTACTTGGGTAATAACTTCTTGGGTAAAATTTGCGATTTGCAAAATAATACTCTATTTATATGTATCGCAATCTTTAGAGATGGAATTATTAGATATTAATCGTTCTTGAATAACAGAAAAGAGATCTTGATCTTCTATTTTATGCATGCTACATACTTCCACTATTACGGAATTTTCGCTTGAATCTCAATATCTACCTGCGAATATGTCCCATTATTATGGAAAGTCAACCTTGAACACTATACCCATTGGATTCTCAAATATTTTACAATAACCTCTAATTGGGCTGTTTGCTACATGAGTTCAAGTACTTATTTTTTTAAAGTTCCTATTTTTTTATCCCTTAAAAGGAAGAAAAAGAATTAAGTTTACAATAAGTATTTTTGCAGTATCTTCTAAGAGTGATTAAACATTTTATAAAAACTTCTAATTCTCTTTTTTACTGCAATTTTTTTATTGTAAAATTATTTAATTATGTTCCATGGAAACATAATTAAATACTTTAAAAAACAATGGATTCACAAGGGAACATACTAGCAAATCCAAACAAATTATGTGAGATTAAAAATTCATATAAAATTGCATAATTAAAACCATTGGAAATAAAATAAAAGTAAATTACAGCGTCATTCAAAGTTATTTCACATGAAAGCTATTATACAAAGTTAAAACTGATATTCAACATAAAGATTTCTCACTTCATAAAAATATATTTTTCATGGAAAAAATTAAATTTTTCTTTGACAAATTCTGTAAATAATCTCTTCATTGAAGATTGTTACAATAGTATTTTATTTACAAAGTAAGTTTGCGATTAGTACCTTAGGCATGGAAAAATAAGAATCATACTACAAAAATAATCAACAAATATTACAAATTTTTTTATTTATGAACATTTATGCATGACATTCAAAAAGGAGTTATTTATTGACATACTTTATAGGCACAATATTTAACTAGTAGATTATTAACATTATTAAAAAAAAAAAATGTTACAGCAATCGATCATACAATAAAAAAAACTTATATACAAATTTAATATTTTATTAAATTTAGTTATACATTTTTTTTTTAATATATATATATATATATATATATATATATATATATATATATATATATATATATATATATATATATATATATACAATTTCAAGCAACATTTACTATTTAAAATCAAAAATACTAATTATCAATGGAATATTTTTAAAGATAAAATTTGGTTTTAGTGATACCTTTTCCCCTTGTGATGTAAATCGAATTTAATAAATAATAACATCTTTCTAACATAATAAATGCTTTTCTAACGTAACAAAGTTTCTGATAAGTTTGAATCTATTTAATTTTTTATTAATTAAATAAAATGAAATGAAAAAATATGAAATTTTATTAATATGAAATCAATGAATTCAAACTACATATCAAAGACTTCATTTGTTAGAAAGAATCTTCCATAATAATATAACGTTTTAAAATTATCAGAGACATACATATTAGTGAACATTTAATATCTATGTAGAAAACTTTAAGCATTTAATATTTAGTGAAAAGAACTGTTTATCTATCAAATTGATCAAAAATCATAATGTGGAAGCATAAATTAAACT
The DNA here is from genome assembly GCA_026290005.1 of Latrodectus geometricus. NCBI lineage: Eukaryota > Metazoa > Arthropoda > Arachnida > Araneae > Theridiidae > Latrodectus > Latrodectus geometricus. The sequence goes on along the minus strand of JAPDSC010145916.1, from coordinate 403,350 downwards.
GGACTAGTAAATATGAGATTGCATATTTAAATTCATTTGGATAGCAAAAATAAATAATCATTTAAACTAATATATATAATTCTCTATTAAATAATTTTGAAATGACTAAATAGTAAAGTTAATAAAAATAAAGTTCTAATCTTGCTAATGGTATTAATAAACCTTACAACCAATTTTACAACAAAAATTGAAAGTATGAAACATAGTAAAACCAACATTCCTAAATACTGAAACACAGGCGATCACTTAAGCTTAGAATTTTTCTTATTAAATTAAAAAAAAAAAAAAAAAAAAAAAAAAAAAGAGAAGAAATAAAAATCAATTTTAGCATTAAACTTTGATATTACATAAATGAAAATTGGTTTATTTTACTAAGATGGCATAGCAATTGCATCACTAAAACCAGATTAACACTTATATGTACTACTACCCAGATAATAGTTTTATGTGTTATATTTTTTAACACATAAAACTATTCATTAATATTAAATAAAAAAATATATAAAAAATTCGATTGCAAATAATCATTGATTTAAAAAAATCATCAGTAGTATACAGGTCAGTTCTCAGTTGATAATCATAAACGAAGATTCAAAATTGTGATATTTAATAGAAAGAAACATTTATTTACCATATTAATCTAAAACTACTATGTGCAAAACTAACAAAAAATATAGTTGGACTTGTAAATATAAGATTAAATTTTTATTTCATTAATATGAAATAAAAAAAATGTATACAAAAATTCAAATTACAAAGGCTTAAAATTGTAAAACAGACACTAATACATAAAAAAATTATGGTATACAACTCAGTTATCATTTCATATCCACGAAGAAAACTTCAAAAATGTGACATTTCGTAAAACAAATCATTTATATCTACCCCATGCTTACATAAAACTACTATGTGCTAAACTAATATAAGTTAAAATGGACTAGTAAATAAAAAATTGCATATAATAAATTTATTGGGATAGAGAAAATAATTAATCACTCAAAAATAATATTTACATTTTCAAATTTGCCATTTGAAATTACAAATAAAATAAAGACTAATGTTGACAGCAGTGTAAATAACCTATAGATTCAAATAAAACAAAAAAAAAAAAAAAAAAAAAAAAAAATTAAGAGAAACAAATGTAACAATAAAACATTATTGTGAGCTAACATTGTTAAAAACTAAAGTGCTGTTGATGGATTAAATTTAGAATTTTTCTTTTAAATTGAAATAGTAGAAAGCAATAACAAAAATTTATTTTCAGACTACACTCATCAACTCTGCTGTAACATAAACAAAAATTGTTTATTATAGCAAATTAGCATAGCAATAATATTACTAGAATCTGATCAATTTTTCATGTGTTATATGCCAACTGTTCAACGCAGATGCTTTTCTTTACATACAATAATTAAAAAAAAATCAGTGACATCTTACAAATTCAGGTTGTTAAAGAATTTGTTTTGGATTAAATGGATTGATTAAAATTCAATCATTTGTCCATGACTCTTTAAACACAATTTTCCATCACGTCACAAAAATAGTTGAATAATAATGTCCTGTCATTAACGATTTAGGCCTTTTACCAAATTCAAAGTTTTTTCCTCCACTTTCAAATTTGCTTTTTATTTTCAAAGAACTGCTGAACAGCTGGATTTAATAAGAATTTTCCACAAATGGAATTCATCTGTGTTTTTAGTATAAGAATTTCTCTTCTTTCTTATCTTTTAATCAAAAAATAAAACTAGCAGATAGTATACAAATCAACACATAAATTTTAAAAATGTATCAGTTTTATTGAGGGCTAACATATTTACAAGTTATAGCAATTTAATTGAAAAATATTCTGCTCATTTTGATTGCTTGTATCCGTTCTTATAGTAATATGTTTAGCAGTTAATTTTCCTCATTTGGGAATTTATAGTATTTGTTTTAAAATTAAATTGCATATAGTATTATTAGCTTATGCTTTAAAGTTTTAAAAACTGTATTTGAAATTAATATATAAATACAATAATATATTTCAAGCAAGGAATTCTTCAAAAAGAATGAAACCTCTTTTTGATCCATGTCACTCAAGCTATAAACTTCCTTTCTCCTCTAATTAAAACCATATTATAAATGTATTTATTCACGTATTACTTGAATAAGAATGCTTCACTGCATAAAATAATGCAAAAACAAAACAAAAAAAACTTAAATGACATTGTTTTTAAATTAAAAAGATTGTTTATTTTGGACCATAAAACATTACCATTTACAAGAATATATTGTCATTAAGTTACTTGCTCTTTTCTAAGTCAATTGACACCACTGATTTACAGTGATTCCTATAGCCAGCTAACATATTTTCAAATTCATCAGTGTTTACAATACAATTAAAATAGTTATTTTTTTTCAACAAACAAAAATGAAGTCTCTTACAATATGTTTTATTAATCTTGTTGTTTCAAGCAAATACTTTAGATAGTTTTGCATACAAAGTAAGAAAATACTGCTTCATACATCAAATAATAAGTGAATGATTAAAATATTTAAATATACTCCCTTTCAGTTAACTATATTAAAATTAACACTTTCAGTTGATAGAATTTGGAAGTAAATAATCAGTTCATTTGATGATTGATATTTAAAGATATACAGTGAGAAAATGGCTTATGATATTAAACTGGTGGTAACTCTCAAAATTTTATGTTAGCTTTCAGCATAGTTATGGATGCATAATATAGTATGTTATAATGAACATATAAATGTAGGGCAGTTATGGAATATAAATGGGTAATGGTGTGGAGAGAATTTCAACTTTACCAATTGATTAAAGAGTTACATCAAATCCAGCAAGATTAATGACAATAACAATTTTGGATTACATTTTAAATTACAGTGGTGCCTCACACAACGATCTTAATTCGTTCCAGGAGCAAGTTCGTTATGTAAAACGCGTTTTCTTATATAAATATATGTTAAAAAAATAATTCATTCTGTAGCATAAAATATGCTAAGATGACATAAAAAAAGATAAATTTTTTGTTATTATTTTTATTTAGATACATACATCTAAAAACATAATTTTTCTAATTTTAAGACAGATTAAGTAGAGACTAACGAATCTTGCAAATATTCATCCATTTTCTGCTTTTTGGCCAATGGTTTCATGAAAAACTTGTCCAAAGTCGTTTGTTTTTGTCTTTTCTTCAACATCTGCCGAAAAAAACGGACAATAGTATCGGAGTAAAGATCATTGATCCTGTTTGCTTCAGCTGAATCTGGATAGTGGGCATTGGTAAACTCCTGAACTGCTCTCCATTTGACCAGGATGTTATTGTTGTCAGCAGTTGGGATTGGTTGATTGTTTGATTGTTGATCCTCGTTATCACGTTCCCTTTGAGCATTGTCCTGTTGCAGGACCAGAAGTGCTTGGAGCTCTTCAGTTGTCAGCTCTTCTTCGTGTTTCTCAATAAGCTCCTCTACATCCTCTTCCTCTACTTCTAATTCCAGCTTTTGGGCCACTGTGATGATGTTCTTCACCACTTCTGTGTCATCAACAACTGCTTCTTCCTGGGTCCACGAAAGCACAAGCATCTTCCAAGCAGAAATGAGGGTTCTTTGTGACACTTCTTCCCAGGCCTTCTGTATGAATTGTATTACCATAAGGATATCAAATTTCTTCTTCCAAAACTTTCGGACAGTCATATTGTCTCCACCAAACTCACATTCTTCAAACACCTTATTAAAGAGAGCTCTAGTGTAGAGTTTTTTAAAGCTCGCAATGATCCATTGGCTGAAGAATGAATGTGATGTTTGGTGGCAAATACTGCACCCTGATAAATGAATAATTTTCCTGCAATACTTCCTCTAGGTCTTTTGGGTGAGAAGGGGCATTGTCAATTATCAGAAGGGCTTTGAACGGCAGTTCTTTTTCCAGCAAGAATTTCTTCACAGCAGGAGCAAAGGTTTCCAGAATCCATTCGTTGAAGATAACTTGGGTCAAACAGGCTTTTTGATTAGACTTCCAAAGGACGGGTAGTTTGGACTTAATAACGTTATTTTGCTTAAAAATTATTGGATTTTCAGAGTGATAAATCAATAGAGGTTTGATCTTGAAGTCTCCGCTGGCATTAGACGAAAACATAAGGGTAAGTCTGTCCTTCATGGCTTTGTGTCCTGGCAATTTCTTCTCCTCTTTTGTAATGAAGGCTCAGCTTGGTATTCTTTTCCAGAAAAGACACGTTTCATCGGTATTCAACACTTGTTGTGGGCAGTATCCTTCATTCTTAATACATTTTTGAAAGTTAATAGAAAACTTTTCTGCTTCTTTCTTGTCAGCACTGCCAGCCTCACCATGCATAGTAACGCTGTGGATTCCACACCTTTTCTTAAATCTAAAAAATCACCCCCTCTGCTGGTTTTAAATTCTTCTTCATTATTTTGATTGCTGCTACTTCCAGGAACGTTTTTCTTTAGATCGTCATTAATTATCTTGGCTTTGTGACAGATAATATCTATGGTTGTTACGTCACCTTTCACCAGCCTGTCCTTAATCCAAATCGCTAATAGCTTCTCCAATTCCTCGTGGATTGAAGACCTATGTTTTTCATTAAATAGTTTTGATACCCCTTTGCCTACTTTGATTGCATCCTTATTTGTCAAAATGATGAAAAGGCGGTCTTGCTTAGGCCAAACACTTTGACGAGGTCACACTGTTTTACTCCACATTCACTCTTTCTAATTATTTCCTGTTTCATTTCAACAGAAATCACCTTCCAGCTTTTTTTAGAACCCATGATATAAAAAAATATTGAGTTTAACTTAAAAGGATGACTGCCGTGATACTTGCGTAAGTTAAGCGCAGTGGCTTACGACTGCAGTGCCTGCGCGAGAGGATACAATACGTCGGCAGTGATCGTGGAAGCTGGGGCGACTTCGTTGTGTGAAGCGAAGTTCGTTGTATGAATCATGAAATGAACGAAAAAGAAGTTCGCTGTGCGAGGCACCACTGTATTTTATTCAATGAAAGAAATAATTTGTAATATGTCCTCTGTTATCCATGCCTTTATCCTAATAATTGTAACCTCCTTTCATATTCTTGGTGATTTTGGAGAAGAAAATGGTTGAGATGGAGAATTCACTCTACTACGTAGATTATATCTTTTCTCACTAGATTCAGTCTAAGGAATAGAAAACAATATTGCTAATTATAATTTTTGTAGTTATCGAAAAAAATGGGTGGAATATTGTTGATAATAAATTAATCAAATAAAAAATAAAAGTTTACTTTTTCTCCTCTTATTGTTAAATCTTTGATGGTAATGTATTTTTGCTAGCTAGCAAAAGATGCTATTCATAGTATGTATTTCTTTCAATATATAAATGTAAAACAATGATAACCAAAAGGCAGCTTCAGTAACAAAATTAATAAAAAGTCAGATGGAGTAAATCAGATAAACATGGATATTTTGCCAAAATGAATAAGTAATAATGGCCCAATGAAAAAGAGCATTACTAATGGGAAAATTGCATTAGTTATCAAGTCATTTATAAGCAGTTGTTTATTACAAACAATATAAAATCCTGAAATAGTAATTTCTGATTCTGCAAATATAAAAACTAATAATGCAGTTAAGTAGAATGATGATAACATAAAACAATAAATTACTGTGATTTTTAAATAACTTCATCATAATATTCCTCATTTTTGATCCTCATTTTAAAACATGATTTTTTATACATATCTGTATTAAAAGTATAAATACAAATTCCTCCACCATTTTCAAAATTAATTATTTTGTATAAGCATTTATTTGAAGAATTATATTGTTGGTTTTAAAAAAGCTCAACAAATGGTGTTATTGCAAACCTAAACAAATTTAACAAAATTGTTCTTGTAAAAAATGGAAATCATAAGCAAACTAGTAAATTAATGAGCATTCTATTCTTATTATTTACAAGAGCAAAATGTATTTTCTTTTAAATCAAGTAAGTTTAAAACTGTCATTTTTGAACACCAAAGATGAATGTTAAAAGAACCCAGATAAAGTTACAAGCTATTGTGATCTCGAAGCTTAACTTTACCTCATATCTAAATACTTATATCCACATACAGATTTTTGTAAGTGGTTAAAATAGGATTTTAATAAATATACTGAAAAGATGAAATAATCATGTTATATATAATTATCCATGACTCATGATAATAGAAATATTTTTCACAGCTTCTGTACGCCAGAAGACTTGAAGCACCTGATGTAGAAGTTTAATTTATCTCCATTGTTCAGTAATTATGAAACAAATAGACCTTGAAATGATCAGCACATTCCAATAGATGCCCTTCAAATATACACAGATGGGCAGCAGGAGTGATCAAAGGCAATATTGAAATGGTGTCTTCACCAAACTCCTAAATATTGCTTCAAATACAGGTATTCAGACTATTGCAGTGAGTTAAGCTCACAGTTTATTGCAATTGAAAATGGTCTAGTATTTGTTAAAAGTATTACTAAGCCTGACTTTAGGATTATATGGATACTCACTGACATTAGCTCCTCAATTCAACACCTTAGTAATTGAAGAGAAGTTAGTGACAGAGCTAGGGAGACAATTACAGCTCTAACCAACATACTCCCTAATGATTTTGAACTCCATATCCAATAGGTACCATCTCATACCAGTATTTCTGATAACGAGATGGCTGATATTCTGGCGAAAGCAACAGGTATTGTTACTCCTCAAACAGATTTGTGTTCCACCTTCAGTGAGGTTTCTTCAAAGAAAAAGAAATGGCATAGGGACTTGTAAAAACTTCCTCTGGAATAATATTGGTATTCTAGGAAGAGCTCTGGTGGTGCTGTATTTTTGAGGGTGCTGGCAGACATGTTTAAAGCGATTTGCCAATGGACATGAGGTTCCACTCTTTTGGTAAGGAACAAAAAATTTTTAATCCTTGCACAAAGTAGAGATCTATTCAGGTTTCACCTGAGCATATTTTAAATTGGACAAGGTATTTTCCAAACGTTTGATTTTACTGGAAATTGTGGGACTTATGAAGATGGTTTGATTTTATCTTGTCAACTAGAGATCAGAAACAACAACAATATCATAATTATCCAAGTTAGATATTTACATAATGGACCTTCAAAAGTAAATAGAATGTGAGCAATATGCTTCAAATCAGAATATTTAAAAAATTAATATGGACATATATAATAGAGGTTACTGTATAATAAATATTATGTTATAATAAATATTATGTTTATCACTGTCAACATTTAAAAATGTGAAATATAGAAAGTGTTAATTTAGGTCAGATGAATGCTTTCAATTTCGAAGATTGATATAGATAGTTGCCAACATTATAAATAGATTTGAGACAAAGATTTAGCTTTATTTATTTACTATTATCAAAAGAAAAACAATTCTCGTAAATAATGGTTCCACCAAAAGAATCAATAGGAAATTAATATTTATCCTGGAAGTAAACATATATTTAAAGTTAATATAATAAATATAATGTATTTTCTGCAAATAATCCGCAGTGGCATATTATTTGCACAGCTTTTTTTTGAGTAAAAGGAAAAAAAGTGTCACATAATCCACAGCAATTTTTTTGGCGAAAAGTCTAAAATATGTACTGCTGATAAGATGG
>JAPDSC010145916.1:380801-395698 GCA_026290005.1 Latrodectus geometricus | reverse complement strand
CAATTTTTTTGGCGAAAAGTCTAAAATATGTACTGCTGATAAGATGGGTGTCACATATAATAAAATAAATGCACAGTATGATTAAAAATTTATTAAATTGTATAGATAAAATGGCATTTATTATGAAAAATATCAGCTTAGATCCACCTCATTGCAAAGTGCGATAAACTTGAGATGAAAGCATGAGATCGATCAAGAGCAATAATTTCTAGAAGATTCTAGTAAAACTTATCGATATTTAGCTTCTAATAACTTTTAAAACTATGTTAGACGTATTTAAAAAAATATATATTTGCTTCGTTAATATTCAAATGAAAAAAATTGGATTATTTACAAACTATGTATTTTATACATTTTTCTTTTATACCATACATGCTTTGTTTTTCACTTCCGCTAACACGTTTGTCGCCCATTTTTTTACTTGCTTTCGCTATAGCTTCTAATTTAAAATCTGCTGCGCAATTTAAAAGTTTTCGCTTCCATATGACAATAAACGAATTTGAATATTTTCAAAACGAAACAGCTCACGTCAAGGCAAATTGCAAAATGACGCTAGCGAATTTACAACTGTAATATCTTTATGAGGAACCGAATTGGTTTTTGAACGTAATTGGACAAAGCCGATTATAGCTTAAATGACTAAGGTGTGTCTTGCTACCACCTGTTATTCATTTTATGGAATGTAAACAGTATTTCTTTCACAACTTTCTAGTACCGTATTTTCCTGTATATAATCCGCGGCAATTTTTTTTTCCGGCGAATAGCCTAAACTATGTACTGCTGATAATATAGTTGTCACATAAAATAAAAAAATGCACAGTAGGAATAAAATAGTATTGAAAAAAAGCATTTATTATGACAAATATCGGTTTAGATCCAGTTCATCGCAAAGTGCGATAAACTTGAGATGAAAGCATGAGGTCGATCAAAAGCGATAATTTTGAGAAGAGATTCTTGTAAAACTTATCGATATTTAGCTTCTAATAACTATAAAAATGATGTTAGACATATTTAAATTAATATATATTTGCTTCGTTAATATTTAAATGAAAGAAATTATTTACAAATTACGTATTTAATACAAATTTTTTTATACCGCGCGTGCTTTGTTTTTCACTTCACATTAACACATTTGACGCCATTGTTTTTATTTGCTTTCGCTATAACTTTAAATTTAAAATCTGCTGTATAACTTAAAAATTTTTGCTTCCATATAACGATATACGAATTTGAATATTATCAAAACGAAACAGCTCACGTCAAGGCAAGTTGCAAAATGATGTTAGCGAATTTACAACTGTAAAATCTTTAAGAGGAACCGAATTCGATTTTGAACGTAATTGCGCAAAGCCGATTATAGTTTAAGTAACTCAGGTGTGTTCTGGTACCATCTGTTATTTATTTTATGAAACATAGAGTATTTCTTTCAAAACTTTCTTGTAAGCTTTTCTGATGGAGAATGTTTTTTTTATCATATAATCCGCGGCGGCGTATAATACGCACAACGAAATTCGGAACTTTTTTAACACATAATCCGCGGATTATATACAGGAAAATATGGTAAACTTTTCTGATGGAGAATGTTTTTATCAGATTATATCTGCCGCGGTGTATTGTATACACAACGAAATTCGGAACTTTTTTTAACACATAATCCACGGATCATATACAGGGAAATACGGTAATTCACATTTGATCACAAAATATCTATATTTTACATAGATGCAGCCTAATTTAACTATGTGGAGGATTTAAATTCTAAAAACTAAATGATGGTTTGTGCTATTAGAAAAAAAGTTAGGTAATATCTATAAGATGAAGTTATTTGTTATACTTAAGTAAGAAAATGATCTGTCAAGATTTAACACTAATAAGGAAATAAATTCATAACAGATTTGTACAGGCTAAACTATGCAGAATATATCGAACACATGAATCAGAACTGAAAAGCGAAATATACATTTCACACAAAAACAATTTGTTCCAGAATAAATTTAAATTATTTATATTCAAAAGCAATTGTGTTTAAAATAATCTTATTTTTTAAATAAAATTGCAATAAAAAATAGAAACAATTACATAAAACAATACATAAGAAAGTGATTTAATTTTTAGCAATAAAAGAGAAAATAGATTTTTGCTTTAAATTATTTTTCATATTTTAAAACTCATTTTTTCATTCAATGTGTATACATAGAAATTTTAATGCATAATATTATAAACTATTTTCTCATTTGTTTCAAGCAAGAAAAATAATATAATCTAAATATAATTTCTTTTGCAGCTAATATATTTAAGTTCAAAATAATACAGCGAATGAGTAGATTATTTTCATCTGATTAATTATTTTTAATTTTCACTAATAATTGAACTTATGTAATATAATTTAATAATGAATTACTTACATTACTTACATCACTCAAACTAAAATTCTCTTTTAGGCTAGTAAAAATTCTTTTGTTTGGTGTTGCATCTAAAACAAAGTTATTAATTTTAGAAGCAATTAATTGCAAAAAGCAAAAAAATTATAAGCAAATACACACTTTTTCATAGTACGTTAAAAAAAATTACACTTAATTTTTTTTTTTTTTTTTTTTTTTTTTTTTAGAAATTATTAATAATGCTTTTAGAAGTTAATTTATAAAAATTCAATTTTAAATTGAATTACTATAGTTAAATAATTTTATCAAAGTTTTTAGACGAGTTGACTCCTTTCTATTGTTTATTTATTTAATTAGGTACTCAGAAATGAACATTTTGCTTACCAATTGAAAGCACACATGAAAACAATTTCAGTAAGAATAAAAGTACTTTTTTGAAAATAATATTAAGACAGAAAAATATTACAATTATTGCAATTTGCTTTGCTGCAAGAGGAAGAAGTCTAAATGAGTATTCTAAGCAGAATTTTATGCCTATAAAACTATCATACAAGTAATATTATTTAAAGAGAGGGTTCTATTTAGAAAAATGTAAATAATCTAAATATTTTTATATGAAAGTCTTATATTTTGTTTAATTACTTGTTTTGAGCATTATTAAGTTTAATTTGTGAAATTATTGTTTAAACAAATGTACATTCTAAGAAAATAGCAATTTCCAGAGCTGATAAATAACTCTTGAAAATCTGAAACAGTTTGACAATATTTGGAGACAAAATAAAAGTCAACCTTTTTGAAGCTTTAAGTCGACAGGACAAACAGGATTCAAGTTACCATAGGCTCATAATAAAAATGTTCAAGAAATCTTCAAGGGAAAATGTTCTAGGAACTACTGAAGAAGTTTAAATTTCAGCTTTAATCAATCAGTGAGATGAAAGTTAGTGAAAAGTAAAGTAAAAAGTTTGGTTCCTAAGCCTTCCTCTCTAAAAGTTGATTTGTTAAGTTTTTAAATTATAGAAACAATAGTTTTTTTTAGACTATATAAAAGTTTCAAGCTAAAACTTTTATAGTCGGTTTGCAAGTGTGGGAACTACAAATAAATCAAGTTTATCTTCTTTATTTTTGCATCATGATATTTTTGTTGCAAAAAAGAGACAAACTTGTAACAATATATATACATACATGCATAGATATAATGATGCTAGATAGAGATATTATTACACATTAAATTTGTATAATGGAAGCAATAAATCAAAGAAAGCAAATAAGGTATACAATTAAAATTAATTATATAGTACCTTATAGTTAAAAAATAACATGTTTTATGCGCTTCTCATTTTATAAGGTCTTTCTGAGAGCAATGGTATACTGATAATAACAATGAAACTTTTAAACAATTATACTAGTAACATCACTTTGTAAGTGAACATCATTGTGTGAATTTGTGATTTCCAGTTTCATAATTCAAAAATTTTTTTTATACATTACTACTAAAGTAATACCAAGTATTTTCGTTATCACACCGTTGACTTCTTTATTTGGAGAAATTCAGTAATTTAATATATATTTAAAGGATAAAAAGAAACACAAAATAATTTAAAACTAACATCAATTCCTTTACACACATTAACAGTAAAAGTGAAAAAAATGCAATCACAAATTTTGCAGTGATTATGGATGAAAAAAAAATTGTTAAATCCTTTTTTTTTTTTTTTAGACATCAAGAATAAAATGTAAGACAAATGTTATTTTAAGACACATTAACATTTAATGTTAATAAATTCAGTGCAAGTCAATGAAACATATTTTTAATCTGCATGTATTAAAACTGCAAACAAATGTCAAATAGAATGGTGTGAATAGACCAATAATTAAAATGAGAAATATTTAGCTTCGAGAAAAAAATAAGAATGGTTTGAAACTATTTTTACCTAATAAAAGAAAAATAATTTTCACTAATACAATAAAAAGATCTATTAGTATTTAAATATAATCTATTATTCAAGAATAAGTATAGAAAATATATTTTAAAACATTTGAAATGATTTTAAAAAATTTACGTACTGCGCTTTACATTATTTGATTTTTCTGATCGAGTTTGTTTTGAAGGTGTTTTTCTTTTTCTTATAACTTGAGGAGTTTCCTTTTGAGCCTCTAATGGAGAAATTGGAATATTATTTATATTTTGAATGGAGACTTCATGTAAAGAATTATAAATATAAATTCATTAATTCAGAAATTGGATCAATATTGTTTATAAAAACCAAACGAACACACATTTTTGTATAAAAATATACTGTGAAAAATTACCTTAATATATATTAGCAAAGTGTATAAGTGTATGCAAATAGAATTATAATAAAACTAACTTACAATTAGGGAAAAAACAACTTTTATTTGAATGATGATATGCTTTAAATGCATAATATATAATGAACTTATTGACCATTTTTAAACATCATATTAGACAAAAATTTTATACTTTATTTAGTCTAAGTTCAAATAAAGAAAATTTTCCAGATATTCTAAGTGTATTTATACATTTATCACAAATTCTAATATTTTTGCAGGGAATTTCAGATTTTTTTCCTTGCATAACGTGACTGCATTGTTAACATGATACTTACAACAGATCAAAGGATCTTATAATAAAAATCATAACATAACAATATGTTATGATTTTCCTATTTTGAAAATTTTATTTTAAGAATATCTTAAAAATACTACTTTTTGAATAAAATGAAAAACTATCAATGTAAAAAAAATAATTTTGTGCTTTATTAACAAAATACAAAAGTTTCAGCCTTTGTATTTTATTAATAAATTATGTTTGAAAACAACTCTTTGTGTTAGTTAATTAAATATATAAAGTATTAAACATTTTAATAAATTACATTAATTATTTACACAAATTATATTTAATAAAATAAAATCATAAATAATTCATCATTCTAATACATCTGGAGAAACTGCTATTTCTCTTTTAAATTACTCCTTACACATAATGTAAAATATTTAAACAAGTAATATACAAAAAATCTTTTTAAGTTGATTCCTACTTAGGTCAACAAAAAATAATTTTATTTTTACTTCATATTAAGTTTGGCATTGCCCACGAAGCCAGGGTCTATATGGTTAATACTGTTTATTTTTTTAGTTTATTGTTTTGACGAAACTCGATCCAAAAACATAAGAGATTCTACACCAATACTCTACCACCTTGCCATTTCATTTTTCAATATCACAATATTGCAACAATTTTTTCATTTCACTATATTGGAAAAAAGTCTTTTATAAATAATTTTCATCTCTTTTTTAAAATTATTATTAATTCTCTCTCTCTCTCTCTCTATCACATAAGCCATGAGTAATAATATTAGTAGAAAAGGCAAGTAATGTTGGGCATTGCATGAATAAATTATAATTCAAAATTGAAATAAATAAATTAGGAGACATATGGAGATAATCTTTTTAAAAACGACACCGCATTAATAACAATAGAAAACTGAATGTCAATCCCAATGTAAAGGAACTTTTCTGTTTCTGTTTTATTAAATTATAGAGAATAATTTAATTATTGAAACTGTAAAATATAAAATTCTGATGTTTAGTTCATATTTGACATAATATATTTTCTTTTACTTACATACATATCAAGATGAGCAACTAGGAATTAGTCTTTGTTAAACACGAAATTTTAAACATTTAAGATAGAGAATATCAACCAATTTATATCAAATTTTATTTAAAGAATAATTACATTGATGAAATTCTTTTGTTACCTCAAAAGTAGAATATATATGAAACAAATTATAATTACAGTATTAAATAGCAAATTCTGTTTTTTAAAAGAAAAGTTGTTACAAACTTTTTTATTTCATAAAAACAAAATACTAAAACTAAAGATTTAAAATTCAGTATATTTCTAGAAAAATAGAATGACAGATCTTACCATATGAAAAATCTAAACTGTTTTCAATTGCAATTGAATTCATTACATTTTTAATATTCTGCCTTAAATCTGAAGGTAAAACTGGATTTATAGGAGTAGATGTATATTCACCAAGTTTCATATCTAGGAAAAAAATTAATAAAAACACATATACAATATTTACCTATTACAATTCAGACTTAAATTTATTGGTACCTTAATGATGTTTTACAATAATTATTATGATTTAAAAGTTAAATTTAGTCAAATATAGGAAATGGAGAGGCATAGATTGGAGTGAGAAAATTATGTATTTAATAATTTTTATAATAATTATGTATATAATGTATTTAATTTCAAAATTATAATAAAAAAATTAGTTCTTTTTTTAAAAAGTTAAAAAAATTTTTTTAATTAAAACAAATAAAATTTTTTTAAGTTAGATATTTTCTTTAAAAAATTAAAATAATATAAGTTGAAAATATTTAAGTTTGATCTAAAACAAAAAGAATGTTTGGCAAAAAAATAATTTCAAATATAAAGTCCTTTCATATTAACTATATGACTATGATTAATCAACTACCATCTAAAGAAGAATTTATGACATTAAAATTATAACTAAATAAATTAATGTACAGTTCATTTTCAATGAAAAATTTCAATGACCAGAAACTAAAACTAAGCTCTGATATTCTAATGCATTGAAGTAAAACAATTTTTTCCAAATTTTGGATTCATTTAAAAAAATTAGATCAATTTACAGTTTTATTTCCTTCTCTTCTTGCAGATAGGACTATTCTGAAAAATGGAGCATTAATATATAAATATATATGTGTAAAATCAATATGTGATTTCTATTTTACACTGTTTCAAAATTCATAGGATTGTATTTTGCAATTAAAATAATAAAATTTTCTAATTTATTTATTTTGCAACAGTTCTTTTTTTTCTCAGAATTAATCTACAGCTCATTTCAGAGAACTTTTAGAATATACAAATTAGTTCACTGACCTTCCCAATAAAATTACAGAGCTTTTTCACATACATGATAGACAGTTAATAAAATAATTTAAATACATGATTAAATAATAATGAAAAGAAATGTGCTGCTCTAAAAACCACAATTATTTATAGCAAAAAAAATAAATAAATAAATAAATAAATAAAGTAAATAAATAAATAAATTAGAAAATAAAATACAATTTATAAACAATGTAACTAGCATTGATTTCAAATCATGACTTGTTATCACATATGTAAAAGAATGCATTCCTATACACGCAAGAGGATCTCTTAATCTTTAGCTCTATATTTATAGTTGTCTTTGAGATTTTACATCAAAGTTGTTTCAAAAGTTTCATATCAAAATTGTCATATATAATAAAAAGTAATGCTTTAAAATTTTTGTTTATCACTCATTGTGATAAATTAAAAATAATCGAAAATAAAAAGCATCAAATAAATAAAATTTGCTATATGTGAAAAAAAAAAGAAAAAAGATTTTAGATAAGTATTTTTGAGAATTATTTTTCCCCTAAGGCAAATGGGAAAGATGAGAATTTTTTAAAACAGAAAAATCATAGATCAGCAAAAAAATCACATGAATTATAAAATTATTAGATAAGAAGCACAATGAGTATCGTATGGACTATCATATGAAGCAGAGTTCATTAATTTTTTATTTAATATTTTAATTTAAGAAAACATGATTGTACCAAATAAATAATAGTCAGCAAATGTTTTTTGAGAATATGTGAAAGGCAAATAGATTGGCAGAAATGCAAAGTTCTGAAATATCTTTATCTAGAAATTATATAGTAATCTTTATCAAGAATATTAAAGTAAGTTAAATATATATATATTTAATACTTTTTGATACTTTTCTGCTTCAAGGGATTAGACTTTGGTGAAATTTTTTTCAAAAAATCACCAAATAAATATAGGTGGAGAACTTTTTATTCATATTTTTAATTTACACATCTCCAGGAAATAGAAATATATAAATCCCTTGATTGTAAGGAAAAGGATTGGGAAATTTCAAACCAATTTCATTCTTACAATTCTTATTCCTCTCTTGGAAGAACATTTCTTTGTAGTTTGTTTGAAATTATATTTCATGATCTTGAAAGCAAATTTTTTTATGCTCTAGCAGTTAAAAGAAAAAAAAAATAGAATTTTGTGTGTGACTATTGAGTATTATTTTGATAAACATTGGCAAATATGCATCACAAAGTGTTGATTTTGTTGGCAATGGTTTTATGGTCCTCTGAAAGAGAAAAAGTTACTATTTTTCTATAATCATACACTTAATGAAGTTTTATTTTTTAATATATTCATTCTTTTTTAGACCAATAGAAATTAATAAAATAACAATGATTTTTAAATTAATTATTTTCCTTTCCTTATAAATATTGATAAGTTATAATATTTAAAGTATGTACTATCAAGATCAAAATGCAAAATTTTGAATTCTTTTGCTGATACATATAAAAATTTTAGTTCTTCATGCCATAATGTTTAATTTGCTTTTAATATCCTCATTATTTTTTTATGTTTTTACACTTAGAACTATGCATAATTAGGCTGGGTAGGCTGCTTGTTAGGGCATTCATTCTCACTAGTGAAAGGTAATGAATTTGAATCCCGATCCCATTGAATATCCTTTGTGTTTATAAATGATGACTGGGGAAGATCAAATATTTTGTTGTTGCAATGTCCTCCATGTGAAATTATACATCTGGGGGGCATACCTGCTTCTACATTATAAAGAACATCTTTCAAGGTTATGACAGTATACTCACTAGATGCCCTACTATATAAGGTGTTATCGCTTCTGTTTTTTGTAATGCTGAAAGGTGGAAATTCTAGGGACTATGTATTAAACATCAATACTATGCAGACTGCTTTTATTTTTATCTTTTGAATCTGAAAGAGCATAATACATTGACTCTAGTTCCAAACACACAACTTAGAAGTCAAATACAATACAGTATTATTGACTAAAGGCTATATTTGGGAGTGTGATCATTTATTGTGCTTTAATGAGTTTTCAGCTACAGAAGTCTAATTGATTATATTTGGTCTTCCTTCTACCCATCAAAGATCATGGTAAAAGTAAAACTAGAGTATAGGGTGTCCCATTTTCTTCTGATGACAATAAACATCCAAAAATATTTTAAAAAGGCAAATCATGAATATTGTAACAGTATATAATATAAGTAGTATAGAAAATTTTAAGAGCAATTACAGTGATCCTTTGTTTTTCGTGAATAATTAGGACCAGAACTTTCCACAAAAGCTGAAAAATTGCAAAAAACAATTTGGCCCCAGGAATTTTCTTGAATGCAGGTGCATGAATGTTTTAAATATGTAAACAGTGTTTATTCTTTACACATTTAAGACAAAAATTACAATAGTATAGGTATTTATTTAAACATGTCGTGCTAATTAATAAGGTTAATTACAAAATGTAGCTAGAATTTATAGTCTCACTCATCATGTGTTTGCTTGCTGCATATTACAGAAACATGAGGCAACGTTGTTGTTTAGGGAGGTAGCCTCCCTAACTGATGAGGCTAGGTCTCTTCCTCTATGTACCTAGTCCTCCAGGAGAGAAATCACTCCTGACAGTGCTATTACTGGCTTGAGGTTCATCAGCACCTTCTTCAGACTTTCCATTGTCATAGAAAGCTTTGACCTTTGTCCTGATCATATTAGTGTCTAAACTCACAGTCTTTTTCCTCCAATTAACAATTTACAATTCTAGTGCAGCTTCCATTTTCACATTTCTGTTATTACGTGGAGTTACCCTACATTTTGTTTCTTTATCGAAGGTTATTGAAGCAGTTTTGTGGATATTTGATTCCTCTTTATTGATATATTGCACTGCAGATCCATTCACCTCCAAATGGCATGCCATAGATGCAGAACTTCTGCCTTCTTTGATCATATATTCCAATCAATATCATCAGCAAAAAAGTTTTACTTTTCACTGATAGACATCATCTTCTTGGAACAAATTTGATATACCCCCCCAAAAATTAAGTGCCAAATCTGGCACTCATTACAGACTTTCTAGGGTTGCTGTTTCTTATTTTGGTGTTGCCAATTTAGATTTTTTCAGCTTTTAGGTTTTTGCTGTTGTCAAATTTAGTATTTTCTTGTAGTTTGTACCATTTTTTTGAATTTTTTTTTTTAAAGTTTTTTTGCTATTAATTATTTGTACTAAGCGAGAATCTATCTTGGCGAGAAAAAAAGGCACCAAATTTCAGATTTGGAGGGGTATATCAAAGTAGTTCCATCTTCTTCTTCTAGGGCACCCTGGAGGAAACTTTTGCAGGAGTACAGCACTTAAACGGCAGTGTAAAGGCTTAATTAATAAAAAAGTTATCACTTAAAACAAAACAAGTTATCGCCAATATGACACTAAAATACAGTATAAAAGACAGTCAACACCATGGACATGACTAATGAGGTACAACAAGAGAAGATGCTAGGTGAAGCTGCGATGATGCCCATACAATCAACTCACAGGAATAAATCCACTCGTACTCTCATTGATCGATGTTGCACTGGAAACCAATTATGCGCTTTTATGAGAACCTATGGTATGTAATCTAAGTCGACTAATCTCGTTGTTTGACATGCAAGGATCCTTCTCTCTTGCACATCAACATGAAACAATGCTCCTTTCTGTAATGTGGCTGTCAACATGGTTCATTTTTATTTTTTACTGACCATTTTGGAAAAACCCACGAAGCACAGAAATCACAAAACATGAAGTGTGAAGTGGTGAAGGAACATTGTATACCATATCAAATAATGGAGAAATAATCAAACTCTAGAGACATCTTAAACTGCAGTGAAGCCCATTGTAAAGAATATGTCAATTTTAAATACTTGTGAAGCCTAATGTTTCTGTGTTGGAGCAATATAAAGAAAATATTAATCAACATTGGTTAAAAATAATAAAAAAATACTTGACACATGATGACAGGATTTAATCTTTTAAAAATGTAGAGTCTGAAGAACCATTGTAGAGACATATATAAAACCTCATCAGCTATAATAATACTAGATTGAAAAATCAAAAAGTTGAGAAAAGTTTTATTTATAATTAAGAAAAATAATAGTACTTACTTCGAATAAACTGTTGGAGATCTAAATTCTGCTGTTGAATTTCTTTTAATAGTTTATTATTTATAACATTATAGTCTTCATAAGTATAGTAAAAATACATCAAAACTAAAAATGCAAAGAAAGAAGCAATTTTTCGGCACAACCAAATCCGAGTAAACATGGGTCCCTGTAAAAGACAATTCCTAAAATGACACATAATTTTTAATGTCCTTAAATACTTAATTGAAAAACAGCTTTTGAAAGATAAGGGGTGAAAATGTGCTTTAAGTCCCTTGCTTGGCACGTTTTCAAATTTTATTATATTTTTTAAAAAAATAATTAATTTTTTTAAATTAATAGATTTTAATGCAATTATATAACTTGGCAAAATTCACATTGTCAAAAGAGGATTTTATGATGATGCAGAAATCTGATCTACAGGTTTTTTAAGGCCTCTGCTTGGTGCGTTTTCAAAAACGGCAATGCCACGGCAAAAATTGTACCATAATTTCAAAGTGAAACTTAATTAGCGATCAATGAAAAGGCAAAAAAAAAGAGTAATTAATGAGCATGCGCGAAAAAGCACTTCAAAGTCGCGAGTTGGAGAAGAAGGGGACATAAACCACAATTTAACCAGATAAGATTTAACAAATGAAAATTCATTAGAAAGTAATGATAAAACTTTTGACATTGTTAATCTTGTACAATGAATTAATAACTAGTAAAATATTTATAAATTCATCAAATTTTACAAGATGCCAAAGCCAAATAGGTCTTAAAATTCAAAATATGCTATTGTATTATGAAAGGTATTAAAACAAATTTTATACACATCAAATTGAAACAGAAAATAGTTTTCACATTTTAATTTTTATCATATCCATTTGCGCATGGAAATTTATGCTGTTGACCTTCGTCTGTTAGATCAAATGCCACTTAATACTTTTATATGATTTCATTGTAAACAAATTATGATTTTTGTATTTTTCTTTTATTTACAAAAATTAATACTCATATTTTTATTAATTATAATAATTTGTGAAAATGTGCTTTAGGTCACCTGTTTGGTGCATTTTCAAAAACGCTGATGTCATGGCGAAAATTCTACTGCTATTTCAAAGTGAAACATAATTAGCGACCAATGAAAGAGCTAAAAAAAAGAATAATTAAAGTGCTTCAAGTTTATGAGTTGGCAAAGAAGGGGACCTAAACCGCAATTTAACCTAATAATTTCTTCATTTGGATATAATTATTTTATTTTTTTAATAATTACAATTTTAAAAAAATTACAATTTTTTAAATTACTAGATTTTAATGTAATTACATAACTTGGCAAAATTCACATTGTCAAAAGAAGATTTTATGATAATGCAGAAATCTGATCTACAAATTTCTTAGAATTATATATGCTGAGTTACATAAGCCCAGTATAAGTGTTCATTATAATCATGCTAAGATATTTTTAATTGTAATGGTTGCATAATATCTTTACATTAAAAAATGTGATTATTTTAGCTCAGGTTTTAGAAATTCTAAACAATTAATAAAAAAGATTGGTTAAACTATACATTAGGGTGCTCCTTGGTGAAGTTAGTGATTTTTTTTTTAGGCCATTCCTATTCGCGATGGTTACAGTGCTACCAGGTATAGTGAGCAAAATATAATGAAATTGCAAGGTAGACAATATAAGCAAACTTAATAAACCATATAAAATGCGTTTTGAATCCAAACAAAAATTAAAAGAGTAAGCACAGAAAGAAAGGAAAAACAATGGTAAAACTATATTTTAGGGTGCCCCCAAGGCAAACATGGCGATTTTTGTTTGGCTATCAAATTTATTGGCGATTTTTGTTGGTTCAAAACAATCTATTGCTCTTTTGCAATCAGAATACGATTGAGTTTTGCCCAGCTTGGCGAGAATCAAAGGAGCACCCTAATGTATAGTCTAACCAATAATCCTTAAAATTATCTTGCAAAGAATCAGTGTATATCCATCGCCACACAAATTCATCCTTTTCTAACCACAACCACTTTCTAATGGATAATTAGAAAGTGGTTGTGGTTAGAAAAGGCATGTGAGCATCAGTGAACTTTTTATACGAAAATTCCATTCAAAAATGTCTTATCGATCTTTAGGTTTGACCAGAGACATATCTTTCGCACAAACTGGGCATTTATTCTGATTATACTAATTAAACCTTTATTCATACACCAGTCAATCTCTGTTTTTTCCATTGTTATTCAAATCGTACATAAACTTAAGATTTATTTTTCATATTAATCAAAATAACATTAATTCTTTAATGTGAAGCTGTAAAATAATATAAGCATACATAATTTTTGATATCTTTGCCTCAGTCAAAAACTATACGCAAAATCTGTTTTCAATTTTTAAGATTTTTCAGAGCAGAAATACTACAAAAATAATTATGAAACATAACAGCAATAATAATAAAAAGAAACAATTAGGTAACTAATAAAATAGAAACATCTGAATATAATAATAGAATAATGAATAAACTATAGAATAACTTTCTTTTTAAAAATGTAATTCAATGCATGATAAACATTTTTTTTTTTTTTTGTTAAAATTGGCAGAGTTAAATTATTACTGAACAATCAAATCATTTAATATGTAAATTATTGCAAACTTTAGTCAATATAAAAATTGTGAGCTCCAAACCACAAAATAGAAATAGTTACCATATTTGTAGAAGTGATAGATTTCTGAATTAAAAACAGCATAAATATAAAAATGTGTAAAAAATAATTTTATACATTAGATATTAGTATTTTAAAAGCATATTAAGCTAAAAATGTATGAATTAACAATTTATCATAATAACTTACACTTATATCCAGTGGTAACAACTTCAAAATTTCTTCATCAATACTATAAGAAGCTAATGCTCTTTCTATAAAAGCATTAACTGTTATAATCAATAATAACCAAATTCTCGCATTTGCTGTGCGAGGCACAGATGTCAGGATATAAGCTAATATAACGCAAACAATATAATAGGCAAATGTAAAAATACTAGTGAATTCTCCTAAAACAAAGCCTTGTAATGATTTAATTCGGTCAAATACTTCAAAGATTAAAAGTCTTTGTTCACTAGTTGTAGTTTTAAAATCTTCAAAAACATTTCTTGCATGATCCCTGGACTTTTGAAGCTCAGCATTTAAAGTGCGTCCAGCACTGACAATTCTTCTTTGTTCATACAGGGAAAGTTGTTGTAAATCTATTATTTTTGACTGTGATCGACTAGACTCATCCAATTTCTTGCTCACACTTTCAGCATTTTCAGTCAGCATTAAAACTGTTTTCTCAGTTTGTTCCTGCCATTCTTTGTGCTGCAGAAAATGGCATATACTTTGAGTGTGAGTGAAAAATTCAGTGTAGGTTGAAAATACCTGAGGTGAACAAGGCTTCAAACAGCTTGATATTGGAATGTCACTAGGACAAA